>CAMOHE010048853.1:0-18433 GCA_946598075.1 Artocarpus hirsutus | reverse complement strand
TTTGAGAGATTGAGAGAGAGAGTGAGGGAACCCGAGAGAAACGAGAGAGAGAGAGAAGAGAGAGAATGAGCGAGAGAAATGGGAGGAAAGAGAGAGAAAATGAAATAAATAGAGGAAAATAGAGAAAGTGGTTGCACAGAACTATGTGCAACAGCACACTATTATTTTTTTTCAAATCAAATTGCTTTGTAAAATTTTAAATTAACAATTGAAAACAATTTAGGGTAACTAATAGTCATTAAAAGAGTAAAATTATACAAGGTTACTAAATTTCCACAAAATATTCAAATTAAATTTAAAATGCTCATTAAGGCACACTAATCCACCATTTATCATTCTAATACCATTTAATTAACTTCGGGGTGTTACATGAACATTAAGATTTTATCAGATTTGTTAATTAATCAAAACTTTTTTTTATTATCTATCCAAATGCAAATTCTAATTTTATTCTCTATTCAGATTAACACTTTAAATACACATCTAAACATCAACTCGGATAGCAATGCAAATCACCAACTCAAATCGCATAACTCAAATCAACATAATCCACATCAACATAATTCAAATACATTTACTAAACAAACCCCTGATAATATTAGAGTGACACGATACTTGATGCATTTTGTTTGTGCCTTGTGGTTCAGACGAGATCAGAGTCCCACCAAAACTTTTTTGAAGTTTTCTTCACTCAAAATCACATCAATTTTACCTCTTAAGCCTTTTGGACTGGCATGTATCCCTTTTTGTTTGCTTTGAATTTGGAAATGCATATATGATAATAAAGTATGAAAGTCCAACTTCCAATAGTTTTAGGAGCCAGTGTAAGTAAGAGTAATGCCACAATCAAACAACGCTATTAATGTGTGTCAAATCAAACAGTTGTTAAGGTTCGAATGTTACCTGGTGGTGGTGTATGACGCGTATCATAAGCATTAGGCCTATGGCATCGTAACAATTTGGAAGTATTGAATTGAAATGTTCATCAATGACAGAAAATGGGCCTGACATCAAAGAATTTACGCTAATTTATTACGGTGAATCTATTATTCGTAAGAAAAAGTAACAAAAAGAAGACTGTCCAACAGTGAGCACTTTTCTAGTTATGAAAATTTATGCATCCATCAGTGTATAACCATACATGCAAACTCTTCGTAGCAGAATTAAAATTATCTACCGAGAATATAACCTTGCCAGATAAAGGCAAAGTTTGGAGCGAACCATGCTGATCGCAGATGAAGATTTTCTTTGTTTTGTTTTCATAATTAATCTTAATTCGGAAAAAAGTAAATTCGTGTTGCATTAAAGATTTCAGACCTGTCAGTCTCGTAACCAATTTTACAAAATTACCTCCAAGGTGTTTTCGTATAGGTTGAAAATGTGTTAGAGGGGACCAAATCAGAGTCCAGGGTGCTTTTGTGGCAAGAGGATAGATTCCTGATGTAATACCCCTTGAGAACTCGTGCAAAGCTTATTTAGTTAGGATAAGTAGTGTTAACCTTTCAATTTCATTACAAGTGTTATGTGTTGCTTAAAATATACATTTCAGTATAAAAGAGTTTTAAAATTGTTGTTTCATTCATTTTCTTATTTACAATATATGCATTATTCAAACTTAGTAATATGAACGTAATTATTCTATGACATCCAAACTTAGTAACACATTTATGTTTACAAAAACCATAACAAAGTTGCTAAGTTCTACAAAACAGAATTCCAAGATACATTTTGATAGCTGTTCTAAAACATGGCACATAAACAAATCTCTGATTGGTAGCTCTAGATTGTCACGCTCTGGAGTACGGAAGGTGACGTAGTAAAGTAATTAAGTTAATTAAATAAATATTTAGTTAACAATTGGGTTTTAGAATCAATTTTTATTAATAAAATTAAGATAATTTTAAAACCAATTTAGAGGCAAGCAGTTATAATTAATTTTCTTATCAAATCCCACTGACTCACATCTTGTGCACACACACAGTACTGACAATATTTACAAGCATAGTCCAAATAAAGAGGACGAGTTAGAAAATTACAAGCTTTGATTTATATAATTCAAATAAGCTATTTAATCCCTCTACTGCCTGTGAGTTCTGTCCGTGAATTCCTCTTCAAACCTAAGCTGAAATCCAAAACAAATAAAACGTGAGCGAAAGGCTCAATAGGACTATTTATTCAAGACATTTAATTTTAAAAGAAATTTCATTAAACAAATAAACATTTGGAAAATGAACTTGAATGAGTAAATAAATAAATAATTGAATAATTAAATAAATGCGTAAATAAGAATCCAATAAAGACTTATCTTATCGAAACAATTTTATAGGTCAACCAAAAAGAATAACATTTTCTTTTCCTAGGCAAACCATATATAAATAACCACCGTAGTGGCCCATGTGGGTTTCAGGACCTGCCTCCATGGTCGTGCACTACACGACTCGATCTCTGATATGGCATTATGCCCCAAAATATATATATATATATATATGTATCTTTTCATGATTATTAAAATATCTTTTTATCAAATACAATCATTTACATTCGTTATGAGGTTTATTATGAAACCACCTCAATCTATTTTTTGTAAAAACATTCAATAAAAATGCTCTTTCAATCAGTTATTGAAAACATTTTGATAAAAATCCCTTTTAGGCCAAAATCATTTTAAAATCAGGTTACCAAAGAAAAGGGGTAGAAGTCCTACCTCGATACTCGTGTAGGTGTCTCTCACTGAAATCCAGGTCCGCTATACGTTAGCTCCGTGGATTCACGTTCAACCTTAAATGTATAATAACTTAGTTTATCAGTATCTAAGTCAAGATATCCTATGTTACTAAATCATCTCATGGTGTCCTAGTGTGCCATTTAGGTTTATAAAACATTTTACAAAGTTGAAATTTCAATTGGGGTTCAAAACGGTGAAAATGGGTGAAAAATCACAAAATTTCACCATGCCTGGTCCACCTGTCGGTCACCCTAGTTTGGCCAGCTGAACTGCACAGTTCGGCCTATTGGAAAACCAAGTCCGGTTGGCCGAACTTTTTCAAGTTTCACTTGCTGGTCGAATGAATCTAGCCTGCCGAACACATGAATCCCGCCTGCCGAACATGAAGTTGGCTTGCTGATCTGAAAAAATTCTAGAATTTTTCAAGCATGGGTCTCAGCCTCGCCGAGCCCAAATCTTCAATTTTAACCTGCTTTCTTAGTTCTCTGGCATGGGTAATGATCATAATTGATAGAAAAATATGGTAGATCACTTTTTAATGCTTTAAAACAAGTTTTAAACAAAATTTTCAAATAAATCCAAAAATAGAGAAAAATGGAGAAGAATGAAAAATCTTGATTTAAATCTGTTTTTGATGAAACAAAACTTGTATTCTAGTTATTCTAAGTTCATCTAACCTAGATTGAATGTTTTCTAAGCTTAGAAAAGCTTAGATTTTGAAATGCAAGAAAAATTAAAAATTTTAAAAGGTTTTGAAAATTTAAAAACTAACCTTGGATTAAGCTTTGAATCGAGTTTGTAAAGGCTAAATCTCATTCCTGAGCCTTCAATCTACTAACCCGAAGCTTGAAATTGATTTTTGTTTCAAAAATTTTTGAGAGAATTTGAGAGACAAGGAGAGAGAGTGAATGAACAGGAGAGAGAGAAGAGAGAGGCAAGAGTGAAGAGAGAAGGGAGATTGAGAAAGCCTAAATAAAGGAAAATAGTGGGCGGTTGCACGTGTGAAAATAGTGTGCCGCCCATGGTTTTATAAAATGAGCATCTTTCAACATTTGACAAATTGTTTTATTTTAAAATTTAAAATAGTAGTTAAAAATAATGAAGAGTAAATAAAAATCATTAAAAGAATCAAAAATAACATTAATTTAGAAAATTCACAAAGTGATCAAATCAAATTTAAAATACTCTTTATGGCACACTAATCCACCATTTTACATTCTAATAACACTTCATTAATTCCAGGGTGTTACATAGATACTTGGTTAATGCCTAACCACATACCTCTTCACTTACATCAAAAGAACTATAATGAGCTAAAGTTCAGTAAGTAGAAACTAATACATGAACATGAACATAGAATAAAAATGCAATCAGACATTTTCTCTTATCAATTTTCTTTCAAAAATTCTTTCTTCTTTCGGGTACCCTTGGAGTATGGCATTTAACTGGTAATAATAGGCCATGGTTTTCAGAACCTATTCATTATAATTTGGCCAATATAGTAACTATAATATGGGGTTTTCATCTTAGTCGTTAGACCTCAAATATTTGCGTATTTAGTCCAATCTCTGTGGCTTTTCTTATCTTGGTTTTTCAACCTCAAAGTATTCACCACTATTTGTTGAGTCCGTTGGTCCCACCCATGTCCCGTGCCTACTTGACCACCAATTAAGCACCAAATCCCTATTTTAGTTAAAAACCTCATTCCTTTTTAGACCATATCACATGTTTTAATGTAGATGTCATGAATCATGAATGCATTTCAACAAACTATATCATTCCCAAATAACAATAATCCAATCAATGCACCTCAAAGCATAACATGACATAGTTCTTGTGATGTAGCAAAAAGGTAGTTTCTCTTTACCTCGAGTTCAATTTGCGTTGAGTGAAAAGATCAATCCTCTTAGAAAATAAGATTTTTAGACAAGAATGCCCTAAGGAGTAAAAATATAATATGTTTTTGAGACATTTTTATTAATAAAGAATTTGTTTATTATTTATTGTCACGCCCCGGAGTACGAGAAGTGATGTGGTAGTTGATTAAAATAATTAAGAAGAAATTTGAATAAAAATATAAGTTTAAGAATTTAATTGATTAAGAAAAACATGATAATTTAAAACCCTTTTTTAAACAAACATTTAAAATAGTTTAACAAATAAAATAGAAATAAAATGAAATAAGACATTAAAGAGGGCAAGGAGGATACGCATTGGGTCCCACCAGTCCACAAAGTGTGCACACATATAGTATCGACAATAAATTATTACAGTCACAGTTCAACATGAAAATAAAATTTAAATAATACATGCCTCGAGTTACTATAGCCACTAACTTACCTAAGATCCTCTATTGCTTGCAAGTCGGGGTAGTGGACTCTCTGTCAATCCTAAGCTGGTTTTCACCTAGAGGGGGGAAAGTTGAAAACAAGTAAAAAGTGAGCAAACAGGCTCAATAGGACTAAGGTTTTTTATACAAGTAATTAATTTAAATACAAAATTTACCTTTTTAATAAATAAATAGAACAAAATTTAATAAATAAATACTTAATTAATCGAATAAATGAATAAATAATTGAATAAATTTTTTAAACAGGTCTTAACAAAATGTTCGTCCAGAAAGTACCTTTACATTCTTTTCCGGGCAAACCAAGATAATCACCACCGAAGTGGCCCAGTTGGGTTTCAGAACCTGCCCCTAAGGTCGTGTACTACACAACCCGATCTCTTATATGGCATCATGCCCGCATATATATTTATGTGTATTTCTATTATTATTATTTAAAACCCACTTACTAAGTGTTCTTAATTACATTCATTATTCAATTTTTATGAGCATGCATTGTCACGCCCCGGAGTACGAGAGGTGATGTGGTGGTTTAATTAAGTTAATTAAGTAAGGATTTAGTTAAAAAGAGGGTTTTAGATTTAAATTTATGATTAAAAAGTGATAATTTTAAAACCATTTGAATGGAAGAAATTACAGAAATAAAATAAATCATCATAATAATTAAGCAAATAAAAAGAATATTAAAATATATAAGTATGGGGTGGAACGCGTATGGGTCCCACTGGCCTACAGATTGTGCACACACATATAGTACTGACAATATTACCATACAATCGCAGTCCAAAATAAAAGAATAAGTTAAGATCTTACATGCCTTGAATTGTATTTTAACCTACCAGATTCTCCTACGGGTCGTAAGTCTGGTCAACGGACTATTCTCCGATCCTAAGCTGATATCCACCTAGGGTTAAGATTTAAAACAAATAAAATGTGAGCGAAAGGCTCAGTAGAACTATATTTAAAAATTATTCAACTTTAAAAGAAATTTCGTAAATCAAATAAATATATAGAAAACGAGCTAGAACAATTAAACAAATAAATAATTAAATGAGAATTTAATAAAATATGATCTTATCAAAACAATTCAAATAGGTCGACCAGAAAGAATACCATTTTCCTTCCCTAGGCAAACCATATGTAATTCACCACCGTAGTGGCCCAGCTAGGTTTTGGGACTTGCCCCCAAGGTCGTTCACTACACGACCCGATCTCTGATATGGCATCATGCCCTCAAATATATATGTAAAGACATATATATTTCTATGATTCATAAAATCTCTTCTTTACCAGATATAATCATTTATATTCATTATAGGGTTCATGATGAACATTTCTTAATCAACTGCTTGTAAAGATATTTAAATAGAATCATTTCTCAATCTATCATTGAAAACATTTGATAAAAATTCATTTTTGGCTTAAATCATTTTGAAAATAGGGCTACCAAAGAAGAGGGGTAGAAGTCCTACCTCAATACTCGTGCCGGTGTCCCACACCGTAATCCCGGTCCGCTATACGTTAGCTCCATGGATCCACGCACAAATCCTAAATGCATAGTAACTTAGTCCATTAGTATCTAACCCGAGGTATCCTATGGTACTAAATCATCTCATGATGTCCTAGTGTGCCATTTAGGTTTATAAAATCATTTTATAAAGTTAGAATTTAATTCAGGGTTCAAAACAGTAAAAACAGGTGAAAAATCACAAAACTGCACCACACCGAGTCGCCCTGGTTCGGCCTGCCGAATTGCACAGTTCGGCCTGCCGGAAGAGCAGGTTCGGTCGACCGAACATCTGTAGGTTTGGCCTACTGGTTGGATGAATCTGGCCTGTCGATCCTTTGAATCCGGCCTGTCGATCTGGAAAAATTCCAGAAATTTTCACGCACGGGTTCTCAGCTTTTCGAATCCAAATTCTCAAATCTCACTTGTTTTCTCAGTTCCCAGGCATGGATAATCATTATAAGCAATAGAAAATCATAATAGAACACTTTTTAATGAATTAAAACAAGTTTTAAACAAGATTTTCTCAAAAATTCTGAAAATAGACAAATAAAGGAAAAATGAAAAATTTTGATTTCAATCTGTTTTTGATGAAATGAAGTTTACATTCTAGCTAATCTAAGTCCATCTAACTCAGATCGAAGCTTTTCTAGACTTAGAAACTCTTAAATTTCAAAATGCAAGAAAATTTGAAAAATTGAAAAAGTTTAGAAATTTTGAAAACTAACCTTAAATCGAAGCTTGAATCGAGTTTGTGGTTGCTCAATCGCGTTCCCGAGCCTTCAATCCACAATCCTGAAGCTTGAAAATGAATTTTGTTTCAAAAATTTTAGAGAGAGAATGAGAGAGAGTGAGGGTAACCGAGAGAGAGAGACGAGAGAGAAAATGAGAGGAAGAGAGAGAGAGGGAAAATAAATAGAGAAAAAGAAAAAGCAGTTGTACAAAACTATTTGCAACAATACACTGTTTTCAAATCAAATTGCTTCATTAAAAATTAAATTAACAATTAAAAACAATTTAGAATAATTAACAATCATTAAAAGAGTAAATTAACACAAAGTTTCTTAATTTTCACAAAATAATCAAATTAAGTTCAAAACACTCATCATGGCACACTAATTCACCATTTAACATTCTAATATCATTTAATCAACTTTGGGGTGTTACAACTCTCCACCCCTAAAAGAAATTTCGTCCTCGAAATTTACAAATTGACTCAAAAACAAAATAAATACAGATACAACTCCCGCATACTTGATTCTAATTCCCAAGTGGCTTCATCAACCCCTTGATGCTGCCACACGACCCTAACTAACGAGATTTCACGATGGCGCAAACTAATTACTTTACGGTCGATGATCTGAATCGGCATTTCTTCATATGTCGTGTCTTCCTGAATCTCACATCCTGAAACAAAACGATCTTATCCTGCCCAGGTGGACACTTCCAAAGCATCGATACGTGAAATACATCATGAACATGTGAAAGTTTCGAAGGAAGGTTGAGTCGATACGCAACCACACCCACACGTTGAGTAATAACGAACGGTCCAATATATCTTGGCGCGAGTTTCCCTTTTACTCCAAATCGCGAAATACCTTTACGAGGAGATACCTTCAAGAGTACGAAATCTCCAATCTCAAATTCCAAAGGTCATCGGCTTTTATCCGCATAACTCTTCTGCCGACTCTGAGCTACTCTCAATCGGTCTCGAATCACGATGATCTTCTCATTGCTATCACGAACCTCATCTAGCCCAAGAATGATCCTATCTTCTGGCTTGGCCCAACACACTGGTGATCGACACGGTCGCCCATACAATGCCTCGAACGGTGCCATTCCAATACTTGATTGATAGCTGTTGTTGTACGCGAATTCCACCAGATGCAAGTACTTCTTCCAGTTCTCGCCGAAGTCTAACGCACAAGCTCGTAGCATGTCTTCAAGAATCTGAATAACCCGCTCCGATTGTCCGTCAGTCTGAGGATGAAATGCCATGCTGAACTTCAAATCTGTACCCATAGCCTCCTGAAAACTCCTCCAATACCTGGCATTAAATCTGGTATCCCTATCTGACGTGATGGACAAAGGAACTCCATGCAATCGCACTATGTTCTGCATATACAATTCTCCAAGAATCCTCCTCAAACACATCGATCTGAATGGAATGAAATGAGCTGACTTTGTTAACCTGTCGATCACGGCCCAAATCGCATCGTGCCGCTGCTCCGTCCTCGACAATCCGATAAGAAAATCCATCGTCACGTGTTCCCATTTCCATCCTGGAATAGGAAGTGGCTGAAGCTGACCTGCTGGCTTCTGATACTCGGCTTTCACCTAAAGACAAATCGCACATTTGGCCACATATTCTTGAACGTCCTTCTTCATGCCTCTCCACCAATAGTGTCTCTTCAAGTCATGATACATCTTCGTACTCCCTGGATGAATAGCGAACTAAGACCTATGAGCTTTGTCCATTATGGCTTTTTTCACTTCTGCGATAGCTGGAACCGCCAAACACTTCCTGAAGTACAACGATCCATCTGCGTATATCTTCCATTCTTTGAACTGCTCCCCGTTCTGAATTCGCGTCCAAATTCCCTGAAGATGCTGGTCCTGCCACTGGTTCTGCTTCACCATCTGAACAAGAGCTGGGGTCGTCTCCATGTGATGCATCGAAATACGATCGTAGTCCTCGTAATACTGTAGACCGAACTCACTTACTGTCGCATCTCTTTTCCAATCCTCGAGAGCCAAACATGCCAATATTCCTGAAGATTTTCGACTGAGCGCATCCGCGACAACATTAGCTTTCCCGGGGTGATACTGCAATGCAAAATCATAATCTTCTATGTATTCCATCCATCTCCGTTGCCTCAAGTTCAAATCCTTCTGAGTGAACAAATACTTTAAGCTCTTGTGGTCGGAGAAAACCTAAAATGTTGCCCCAAACAGATAACATCTCCAAATCTTCAACGTATGAATCACCGCTGCAAGCTCCAAATCATGAGTAGGATAGTTCCACTCGTGAGGTCGTAACTGTCTCGATCCATATGCTACCATGCATCCCTGTTGCATCAACACGCATCCAAGTCCACGTCCACGTCTTGAAGCATCCGTATAAACCTCGTATGGCTCGTCACTGCTAGGAATGATCAACACTGGAGCTGAAGTCAATCGATTCTTCAATTCTTGAAAAGCAAACTCGCATTCTTCATTCCACTCGAACCTGACATTCTTCCTAATCAATCTTGTCAACGACGCTGCTATCTTTGAGAAATCTTTCACAAACTTCCTATAGTATCCTGCAAGTCCCAAGAAACTACGGATCTCCGCCATGTTCCTTGGTCGTTCCCAATCCATTATGGCTCTTATCTTCGACGGATCCACTGAGATACCCTGCTCAGAAATGACATGACCCAGAAATTTGTCCTCTGTTAACCAAAACTCACACTTTTCTTTCTTAGCGTACAACTGATGTTCTCGCAGAGTCTGAAGCATGATCCTGAGATGCTGCTCATGCTCCCCCCGAGTCTTAGAATAAATCAAGATGTCGTCAATGAACACGATCACAAACTGATCCAAATAATGCCTGAATATCCTATTCAACAAGTCCATAAAAGCTGCTGGAGCATTTGTCAATCCAAACGACATTACCAAAAACTTAAAATGTCCATACCAGGTCCGGAATGCTATCTTAGGATTGTCCTCTTCCTTAATCCTGAGCTGATGATATCCTGACCTCAAGTCTATCTTTGAGAAGTACCGCGAGCCTCCCAACAGATCAAACAACTCATCGATCCTGGGCAATGGATACTTATTCTTCACTGTAACTCGATTCAACTGCTAGTAATCTATGCACAACCTGAGAGTTCCATCATGCTTCTTAGCAAACAAGACCGATGCTCCCCACGATGATGTACTATTCTGGATGTACCCCTTATCAGCAAGTTCCTGAAGTTGCTTCCTGAGTTCCTTCATCTCTGCCGGCACCATCCGGTAAGGTGCTATAGAAATCGATGCTGTCCCCGAAAATAATTCAATACCAAACTCAATTTCCCGATGCGGCGGTAACCCTGGTAGCTCGTTGGGGAAGACATCCTCAAATTCATCTACCACTGGAATTACTGCACGTCTTCTCGAAACACTGGGCTCTCCTTCCAAATCCATGAAGATAACATAACAAACTGTGTTTTTTTGCCCTCCGAGACATGTCCTAACACGACGCTCACTCATCAACCGATCACCACCACCCTGGTAAGTGATTACTGTCCCCCTATCGGACACTAGGGTCACTTTTCTAAGTTGGCAGTCCACTACTGCACTGTATCTAGATAACCAGTCCATTCCTAGAATTACGTCATAGGTTCTCATGGGGATTACAATCAAATCACTTTTCAAAATCTCATCCCCGAGCTTTATTTTACAAGCTTTACATATATTATTCACACACACCCGCCCCAAAGGTGAAGCTATAACTAAGGGTTCATCAAACTCTTCTATTTTTAATCCCAAGGCATGTACAAATGAACTTAAAATGAGAGAATGAGTGGCACCAGTATCAAATAACACGTGTGCTAAGGACTGAGAAACCATGATCGTACCATCAACAACTGCGTTATTAGTCTGGGCATCTAAACTCCCTGATGTCATCGTATGAATCTGCACTGGAGCTTTTCCTTTACCTCTGCCCACATTACTAGTTCCTAGATTAACTAGCCGATACTGCTGCAATGATGGCGATTGCACACTAGCTGTACTCGATGCTCGATACTGAGGGACGTTACGTTGAAAACTCTGTTGCTGATGTCCTTGCGCTGGATATGACAGTTGCTGAGGAGAGAACTGATAGAATAGAAGCTGAGGATACTGCTGCAGTTGAGGTAGAGTCTGAGGCTGAGGCTGACGACTAGCTCCTTCTCCAGTCTGAAGTCCTAAGCGAGCACTCCTGATCAGGCAATTCCTCTTGATGTGTCTTGGCTGCTGGCAAAAATGACAATGAAAGCTGTAGGGGTTGCTGCGCCCGCTGCTGGATGAACTGCTGCTATTGCTGTTTACGCCACCCTGTTTGCTCTTTCCCGGAGTCTGTCGACTGCTGACGCTCCTCCTACCGCTCCTCTGTGGTCCTCTTGATGCCTGAGCTTGATTCTTGCAATACTGTGCATAACATTTTCCACTGATATTACTGATGAGACAAGCTCTCTAAAGTTCTGGAGTCGTAGGGCAACTATCTATCGTCGAATAGGAGCCTTAAGTCCTTCCTGAAATTTGATACACCTTTCACGCTCTGATGCCACTGTTGAGGGAGCAAACCTGGACAATTCATTAAACTTTGCTTCATATTCCCGAACTGACATATCACCCTGCTATAACCTATAGAACTCCGCCGCCTTTTGGTCCCTGTATCCTTGCGAAAAATACCTATCATAGAATAGCTCCTCGAACCAGTCCCAATCAATATCGCCATTGCTTTCCAGACGCTTTGCTTGTTTCCACCAGGTATTAGCACCACCTTCAAACTTATATGCTACAAATTCCACACGATACTCTGCTAGCACACCAAGCGTACCCAAGTGCTTCACAATCGAGTCCAGCCAATACTCTGCCACTTGCGGGTCCCCAGTTCCATCAAAAGTCGGTACTGACGCATGTCGAAATTCCTTAAAGTACGTATACCGACGACTAGCCTCAGAATCATCAGGTCTTGCTCTTGCTGCCATCTGCCAGAATGCAGCAAACATAGCCCTCATCATGCCTTCATCATTTCCGAACTCGGCATCCGCAGTCGAACGACGTCTAGGTGCCATTCTCTCACTTTTGAAAATAAAATTTGGACTATCAGTGGTATTCCATTGTCGTACCTATGTGTGTACAACTCCCAAGGTTCATAACCTTGAGCTCTGATACCATTCTGTCACGCCCCAGAGTACGGGAGGTGACGTGGTGGTTTAATTAAGTTAATTAAGTAAGGATTTAGTTAAAAAGAGGGTTTTAGATTTAAATTTATGATTAAAAAGTGATAATTTTAAAACCATTTGAATGGAAGAAATTACGGAAATAAAATAAATCATCATAATAATTAAGCAAATAAAAAGAATATTAAAATAGATAAGTATGGGGTGGAATGTGTATGGGTCCCACTGGCCCACATATTGTGCACACACATATAGTACTGACAATATTACCATACAATCGCAGTCCAAAAAAAAAGAATAAGTTAAGATCTTACATGCCTTGAATTGTATTTTAACCTACCAGATTCTCCTACGGGTCGTAAGTCCAGTCAACGGACTCTTTTCCGATCCTAAGCTGATATCCACCTAGGGTTAAGATTTTAAAACAAATAAAATGTGAGCGAAAGGCTCAGTAGGACTTTATTTAAAAATTATTCAACTTTAAAAGAAATTTCATAAATCAAATAAATATATAGAAAACGAACTAGAACAATTAAACAAATAAATAATTAAATGAGAATTTAATAAAATATGATCTTATCTAAACAATTCAAATAGGTCGACCAGAAAGAATACCGTTTTCCTTCCCTGGGCAAACCATATGTAATTCACCACCGTAGTGGCCCAGCTGGGTTTCGGGACCTGCCCCCAAGGTCGCTCACTACACGACCCGATCTTTGATATGGCATCATGCCCTCAAATATATATATATACATATATATTTCTTTGATTCATAAAATCTCTTATTTACCAGATATAATCATTTATATTCATTATAGGGTTTATTATGAATATTTCTCAATCAACTGCTTGTAAAGATATTTAAATAGAATCATTTCTCAATCTATCATTGAAAACATTTGATAAAAATTCATTTTTGGCTTAAATCATTTTGGAAATAGGACAACCAAAGAAGAGGGGTAGAAGTCCTACCTCAATACTCATGCCAGTGTCCCACACCGTAATCCCGGTCCGCTATACGTTAGCTCCGCGGATCCATGCACAAATCCTAAATGCATAGTAACTTAGTCCATTAGTATCTAACCCAAGGTATCCAATGGTACTAAATCATCTGATGATATCCTAGTGTGCCATTTAGGTTTATAAAATCATTTTATAAAGTTAGAATTTCTTTCGGGGTTCAAAATAGTAAAAATAGGTGAAAAATCACAAAACTGCACCACGCCCAGTCGGCCTGCCGGTCGCCCTGGTTTGGCCTGTCGAACTACACAGTTTGGCCTGTCGGAAGAGCAGGTTCGGTCGGCCGAACATCTCCAGATTTGGCCTGCCGGTCGATGTATCCGGCCTACCGATCCTTTGAATCTGGCCTGCCGAACACAAAGTTCGGCCTGTCGATCTGGAAAAATTTTAAAAATTTCCACGCACGGGTTCTTAGCTTTTCGAATCCAAATTCTCAAATCTCACTTGTTTTCTCAGTTCCTAGGCATGGATAATCATTATAAGCAATAGAAAATCATAATAGAACACTTTTTAATGAATTAAAACAAGTTTTAAACAAGATTTTCTCAAAAATTTTGAAAATAGAAAAATAAAGGAAAAATGAAAAATTTTGATTGCAATCCGTTTTTGATAAAATGAAGTTTATATTCTAGCTAATCTAAGTCCATCTAACTCAGATCGAAGCTTTTCTAGACTTAGAAACTCTTAAATTTCAAAATGCAAGAAAATTTGAAAATTTGAAAAAGTTTAGAAATTTTGAAAACTAACCTTAAATCAAAGCTTGAATCGAGTTTGTGGTTGCTCAATCGTGTTCCCGAGCCTTCAATCCACAATCCTGAAGCTTGAAAACAAATTTTGTTTCAAAAATTTTAGAGAGAGAATTAGAGAGAGTGAGGGTAACCGAGAGAGAGAGACGAGAGAGAAAATGAGAGGAAGAGAAAGAGAGGGAAAATAAATAGAGAAAAAGAAAAAGCAGTTGTACAAAACTGTGTGCAACAATACACTGTTTTCAAATCAAATTGCTTCATTAAAAATTAAATTAACAATTAAAAACAATTTAGAATAATTAAAAATCATTAAAAGAGTAAATTAACACAAAGTTTCTTAATTTTCACAAAATAATCAAATTAAGTTCAAAACACTCATCATGGCACACTAATTCACCATTTAACATTCTAATACCATTTAATCAACTTCGGGGTGTTACATGCATCCTCTGACAATTAAATGAAAATTTGCTAAGAGGTTTATCTAAATCGTTCTTTGGAATTCGTTTTAAAGAAATCATTTCACAAGGAATTATCTTGAGGAAATCATTTTGTAAAAGATCATTTTGAAAGAAATCAGTTGTGGCCAAAAGCCCCTTTTGAAAACATTTGAGATGTTATGTCATTTATTGAAAACATTTTGGTAGAATTTCTTTTGAGATCAAAATCTTTTGAAGACAAGGTTATCAAGAAAGTGGGGTAGAAGTCCTACCTCATTACTCATGCCAGTGTCCCACACCGTAATCTCGGTTCGCTATACGTTAGCTTCGCAGATCCATGAACTACCTTAAATATACAATAACAAATTCCATCAGCATTTAACTTAAGATATCTTATGTCATCAAATTGTCTCATGGTGTCTTAGTGTACTATTTGAGTTTATAAAATCATATTATATCATTGAAATCTAAATCAGGGTTCAAAATGGTGAAAACGGATGAAAAATCACAAAATTCTACTATTCTGGACGCCTTGGTTTAGCCGGTCGAACTGTGCAGCTCAGCCTGTCGAAAAACCAGGTCCGATCGGCCAAACTTTTCTAAGTTCGGCCTGCCGGTGGTATGAAATCGGCTTGCCAAACACGAAGTTTGGCTTGCTGAACTAGAAAAATTCCAAAATTTTTTAGCACGGGTTCTCGGCCTCTTGAGCCCAAATCTTTATTCTAACCTATTTTGATCAATTATCAGGCATGAAAAACATCTATAGTTGATAGAAAAACATTATAAAAAACTTTTGAATCAATTTAAACAAGAATTGCACAAAGATTTTGAAAAATCCCAAAATTGAAGAAAAATGGATAAAAATAAAAATCTTGATTTAAATCCGTTTTTCTTTAAACTAAGCTTAGATTCTAGCTACTTTAAGTTCCTCTAACTTAGGTTAGAGGTTCTCTAAGCTTAAATGAACTTAAATTTGAAATTACAAGAAAAGTTGAAAAATTGAAAAAGTTTTAGAATTTTGAAAACTAACCTTGATTCAATCCTTGAATCATTTTTATGGTTGTTAAATCACGCTCCCGAGCCTTCAAATCTATTGAAAACTGAAGCTTGGCTTGATTTTTGAATCAAAATTTATGAAGGAGATGAGAGAGGAAGAGAGGCAGAGAGAGAGTGTGAAACGAGAGAGAGAAAGAGAGAGAGAGAGTGAAAACGTGAGAAATGGAGAGGGAAAGAGAGAATTTAAATAAACAAAAGAGGGAGAAGCAAAGCCAATAAAAGAAACCATGTACCACCCATGGTTTTGAAAAAGGACGTGGTTGGTATTTGACAAATTGTTTTGTTCCAAAAATTTAAAATGATAATTGAAAATAATTAGAAGTGATTGAAAATCATTAAAATAGTCAAAAGCAACATTAATTTAAAAATGTCACCAAATAGTCAAATTAAGTTTAAAAATATAACATAGTACACTAATCCACCATTTTACAAACTAATAACACTTAATTGATTTCAAGGTGTTACATTTATATACCAAATCTTATCCTCTTTACATTTATATTTGTTGAATGTATGTTAAGAAAACAATAGTTTGAGACTGTTGGTCTAAACCTTTAAGAATTGGGCATATAATGGACAGATTATGCAGAAGACATGATTTTTAAGGTGACGGTCTAAATCATAAGATCCGCAATCGAGGGAATAAAGTTTGGCACTTTATTCATGCAAAGATTCTTATGTTGTTTATATCTCTAACGGGAGATAGTTTGTCTTAACCATCAGAGGTGGACTCCATGAATAGAAACATTGGCACGTTGTTATAGGTGACATGTGTTGGATCAGAACATAAAGTGAATTGATTTAGATTAATAATTCTGTCTCAGTAAATCGATTCACTTTAGACAATCATTTGTATTATATCTTAATCCTGAGATGAATAGTGGGCCCATTGTCTTGACTTGTGTTTTTTGATATACCAAAGAGTGACACCCACATTTTAATAATGGTACATATGCCGGTACATTGGAGGTATGACTCTTGATAGCGTAGACTTGTTAGTCATAGATATGAAATCCATAGCTCCTCTTTAGGAGTAGCGATATCCTCTTATATGCGTCATCATGTAATTGAAAAACTAGAGCGCTCAACCATTTGGATACATAGGTGTAACCGAATGGTATGCTGTCTTTAGATGGTAAATTTTTCAATGGTTAGATAATAGAACTTAAGATAAAAATAATCGGAAAGGTAAGACAGAACTTGTCCTTAAGCCGATTATGAAAAATTCTATGGGGATATCATACATTATGATATGTCATAGAGACTTAGCTATATGGGCTTCGTAATTCTATATAATTCGAGAGTGCAACTCCAAGCTTTTAGTGGAGTAGCATTGAAGTTGATAATTATGAAATGTATATTTGGGATATTGGGTTTCATAATTATCAGGAGCTTGAACTATATAGGTCCATCAATCCCTTTTGCTAGCTCACAAAAATCCTGTAACAATACAGTGTGCTTTTTCAATAATTGGTGACTTATGTCAGATTTATTAGATTGGTTGAAATTTGAAAGAATTAAATAATTCGTGTCTGTTTATCGATTGAATTAATTTTGTCATTGAATTATTGGGATCAAATAATTCTTATCTGTTTATTAATTGATTCAATTTTGAATAAATTAAACTAAGATAAACTTACAGAATTATCAAGAATTCATTTATTTTTCTATAGATTTTCTAGATAAAGTTGTTTTAATTAGATAACTTCCCTATTGAGTTATTTAAATTAAAACTAAGACTTTATCCTATAGAATCTTGGGTGGAAAATAAAAGATTTGCTAAGATTTTCATCAACAGTTTGGCATGCCGATCCTCAAGTTCAGCCTGTCGATGGGCCAGTTTGGCATGCCGGTTAGATAGATCGACATGCCGATTGTGCAATAAAAAGATCATGTGTTTTCATGCAAATTTCATTAGATATCGATCTGAGTTTGATTCTGATTCAAATTTTGAGACATTATCTGATAAGGACAGACTCTTAGGCCCAACTGTTAGACATGTATTCCCTAAGGAGAAAAAATGTAATGAGTTTTTGAAGACATTTTTATCAATAAAGAATTCATTTATTATTTATATACCAAATCTTGTCCTCTTTACATTCATATTTGTTGAATGTATGATACGCATACAATAGTCTGAGACTGTCGGTTTAAACCTTTAAGAATTATGCATATGATGGACAGATTATGCACAAGACACGATTCTTAAGGTAACGGTCTAAATCATAAGATCCGCAATCGAGGGAATAAAGTTGGGCACTTTATTCATGTAAAGATTGTTATGTTGTCTATATCCCTATTGGGAGATGGTTTGTCTTGACTATCGGAGGTGGACACCGTGAATAGAAACATTGGCACGTTGTCATAGGTGACGATGTGTTGGATCGGGACATAAAGTGAATTGATTTGGATTAATAATTCTGTCTTGGCAAATCGATTCACTTTAGACAATCATTTGTATTGCATCTTAATCTTGAGATGACTAGTGGGCCCATTGTCTTGACTTGTGTCTTTTGATGTGCCAAAGGGTGACACCCACATCTTAATAGTGGTATGCATGCTGATACGTTGGAGGCATGACTCTTGATGACGTAGACCTGTTATTCATAGATATAGAATCCATAGCTCCTCTTTAGGAGTAGTGATATCCTCTTATATGCGTTATCCTATAATTGAA
>CAMOHE010048852.1:0-11297 GCA_946598075.1 Artocarpus hirsutus | reverse complement strand
GTCGATACCTTCCATGAACTCCTCCTTTTGGGCCATGAGCCTGTTCCATTCAGATAAGTATTCCGGGTTACAAGTATAATCTGTCAACTTCTCCATTTCCAGAACCTCCTCAATCCACTTCATCGACCGTTCTTTCATCTTCTCAATCAGATTAAGCCCCGCTCTTCTTGTCGAAGGCTGAAGCTGGTAATAATTTTCGACGTGATGCATCAAGACAAAGATCACCACTTCCTCAATGTAGTCCCAAACTTTTCCAACAAAGTCAGTAGGAATACATGATATTCCACTCACTTTCCCTTTTAGTATCGCGAGGAAGGCGGTTCGGGGAAGAAAATTCGGTAGAGAAATCTTCTTGGCTTCGTCCAAATGCTCGATCTCCTCCATTAGAAAGTTTTCCGCTCGATTGCTATAAGGAGAATTGTTAAGTTCATCAGAGAAATTGTTGAGCATTTCCACCAACCTTGCAGTGCAATGCATTTGTTTCTCATCCGGGTACTCCTCGAATTCTCCTCTGATCAAAATTTTCCTCAGCGAATCCTTCACTTGCCCGATGATCCTCATGAACACCGTGATGGCTTCGGCAGCAGAGGACATGGTCTTCGGCAGCTTGTTCAACTCGGCAACATTGTGGTTCAGCCTATCATTGATCTTCTTAACAATGTCGGGCAAGTTTCTGTGTATACTCTTGGCTTGAATCTGCATAAGCTTCTGTGCCAAGACCGAAACACCAACGATCGACTTATCGATCTTGGAAAGCAGAGGATGCGAAGCGAAAAGCTTGTTCTCTTCAATCCTTGCTTCTTCGTAAGACTCATCACCAATTCTGTTCCTAACACAAATATAACCAAGACCAATATGTACATCATCAGAAGTCACCTTCTCCAGAAGCCCATCAGGAGATATATCACACTTGGTAACAACAGCAAGCGTTCTCTCTCCGCTCTTGTCAACACTCTGGGACATCCGAATCGACTCGCAAGTCGGGAAATCCACAGTCGCCGACAAAACATTCAGTATAATGCTGGCTCCAGGCTTAATATACTCAATGATAATGTCCCTAATTTGATCATAAATATTGTCAGGCTGTCCATGAACAGGGACTCTGGTGATCCCAGGAAGATCAACCATGGTCAAATCAGGAACGCCCCGTTTCTTCTCCGTGAGAGTCAAAGGGGTTTTGGATATTCCCTTTCCACTCCCGGCGATGACCTCCGTCGCCAGATTTATGGCTTCAGAAACGTTTTCTTCGGTGGTGGGAACGACTTTGCCATTGTACTCCAAGGAAAGGTCTGGCTTGGGGTCGGAGTGGTTGTGGAGTCTCATGACGAGTGGGACTCTAGTGCAGATTCCCTGACCGCGAGGGAGGTTGATGCGGGCGAGAGACTCGAGGACGGAGGACTTGCCGGAGGACTGGTCGCCGACGACGACGATGGTGGGGAGCTCGATGCCTTCCTCCATAACCACGAGGTTTCGGAGCTTGTCGATGGCGTCGAGGACGGGGCGAATCTGGTCGTTGTAGGAGGAGACAATTGGTGCTACTTCTGCTGCTGCTGGAACGACGGCCAACGGCGTGTCTTCATCATCGTTTAGGTTCAGTATTACGACTGAGGAGCTTTCTTCTTGGGCTTGTGTGATCGGGGAGTAAATTGGGTCATTGTAGTATTGCTTCATTTTTTTCCGTTGGAGAGTGAGAGAGGAAAAAAGGTTTGGCAGGAGGGAGAAGGAAGTAGACTATAGTGTAAGAAGAACTGGAGCGTGGAGTGAAGGGGTTTTGCTTGTTATAAAGAGATTTAATGGAGGGTTAAAAAAAAAAAAGAAAAAGAAAAAAGCAGCAGCTTACATTATGTAGCAGGTGACTGTTGAACTCCAAATACAAACTTACGAAGCGTTTGGAACAAGTTGCAGCTGTAAGTCATAACTATAAGTATAAAGCTTTATACTCTAAAATATTTTAGTTTTATATTGTAATACATAAGAGGCTTATACTATTGTTGTGTTATGCTGCTGCTTTTATTATGTTGTACTTTTGATGTGCTATATTGTAGATTAGAAGCATTTAGATGTTTGGTAAATTTTTTTAAGGCCACCAGAAGTAAAATTATAGATATTTGATAAACCATATATAAAATTGTTATGAAGCTATATAATTACAAAAATAGACATACTTTACTAAGCATGTTTATAGATATGTACCTATGGAAAGTTGGTTAGAACTAAAACTTTGAAACTGAAAACTGTAGCATAAGAGAGTTTTATATATACCTCGTTTTTTTTTATCACTATCGCATGTGAGTGTTTTATACTATAACAACCAAAAGGTTTGGTTAGAACTGATTTTGCCAAACATACTTATAGTTTTTAATTTTAATTTTGAGGTTAACATGCATAATATTGTACATTAAAATGCTAAAAAGTATAGTTTTATTTTTATTATTTAATATATTTTCAGGAAAAAATTACTTTTATTAAACAAGATAAATTGTATGTCCACATAAAAAACACTCTAAAAAAAGCATAACAACATTACAAGTAACTTATTGAGGTTAATTTAGTAATTTTTTATGAAAAATGGAAAGATTAAGAATTATGTGTTATTACTGAGGTCAGTTTAGTAATTTTGAATCATAACAGCAGAAGGTATTTTAAAAAAATAATTCGTGACCTGTTCCTCAACTTTTCCTGTTGGACAGCAGTTTTTAGAAACAAGTTTATAAAAATAGGTTTCAACAAACACCGTAAACTATTGCATATAGTTACAGAAGCTAAAAGCAACGCCAAACAGGCCCTATAGATAGTTAGAATTAGAAAGAAAGAGCAAACTAACATATTTAGCTTAAAACTTGGTAAATAATGTCATATAGTTTCAAAATGTGTATTTAATAGTATATCATTAGAAATTGAGAACACAAAGCCCAAAATATCTCCACATATTTATCCTCTATATTTCTCACCCTTTTTTTCCCGTCGCCACTACTGAGGCCCAATAAATACTCCTTTTGCCATATAAATACAAAAATTCACCGACGGTCTGAACATACAATATTTACTAGGAAATACCGTATTTATTATGTAAATACAAAAATTCACTAGTGACTTTGATGGACTAACGACGGTTGAAAAATATAATATTTATTGAAAAATACTGTAATTCTGTGTAAATGCAAAAATTCACTGGCAACTTGCTAGGTTAGCAACAGCCGATGAATACAATATTTAGATGAAAATATCGCATTTACTATGTAAATAAAAAAAAAATTCATTGGCTTCTTTGCCGGACCACCAATAGCTAGAAAATACAATATTTTCAAGGAAATATCGTATTTACCACGTAAATACAAAAATTCATCAATGAATTTGTCGTACCGCTGGTGATCGAGAAATATAGTATTACTTTGTATTACCATGTAAACAAAAAATTTACTAACAACTTCGCCAAACTGTCAGCTGCTAGAAAACACAATATTTCTCTAGAAATATAATAGTTCCTAACAACCACAAAAATTTTCTGGCTACATCGTCCTGTATTTCCAGGTTAGTAATAATATATTCCTTAAAATATATATAATTACCAGAATAACATAGCCACCATCTGACAACATCACAGGCGAGAAAATACAACTATAACCATAATAGACCTTAGATACAAAAAAAAGTCATACAAAAATACAAATTTCGTAGAAAAAAATAGATCTCCAAACCAAACTCTCTTTTTTGGTAAAATAAAACAAAATAATAATAATAATAATTAATGAATAATAGTAATAAAAACAAGAACAACAAAAAATTAGACCAGGTGAAAAAACCTTGGCCGGAGGCTGCTGCTTTGTTGTCGTAGCTGGGATTCCAGCGAGGGATGTGTTATTGGGCAAAGGAGGATGCAATGGCTGACGAGAGCGCTAGTAAGGTTGTTGGAAAGGGTGGCGGAGGGGGCTCGTCACTGCTGCTATGGGGAGGAGAGAGATCGAAGGAATGATAGAGAAAAGAGAAAATGAAAACAGTTTTTTGTTCTTTTTTGGGGTCTTTTTAGAAATATTTTTGTTTTGGGTGAGCTAAAAAATTTAACCAAACAAATCTTTATTTTTTGAGTTTTTTAAAATAGAAAAAAAAAATCTCAAAAACAAAACCAAACAAGCAGTACTCTCTAAACATGGTATCTTTGTCAATTTCATTACATGTTATATTTTTCTATATTATTTTAATTTTATCGTGAATTAAAATTGTTCTTATAACAGAATATTTACACATTTTTTAAGGCGATTGCAAAACAGTAACATAAAGAATGGATAGTTAACAACGCCATTTTGACCAGTAGACCACGTGTCTTCTATTCCAGATTGCTTTACTACAACATTTACTTAACTCACCCTTTGCAATAATAAATATTCGTCAACCTTATTAAATAATTGCGCATATTGGGTCTCTGTTCTGCACATAAAAAAAGGTAGAGGAATATTGGATGAAAACATCCTGACGCTTGTTCAGCGTAAAGCTGATGCATGTTTTAAATCGTTATATTCAATTGTTGTTTTTTTTTAACAAATTTAACCGCTACGAAACAGATATAAATCGTTAACCTTTTTTTTTTCCCACTTCTCCAGGAAGTTGAAAATGATGAGAAGAAAAGCAATTGTGACGGGTCATGTCATGGCTGTAGAAAGCAGGTACTAGAATAATCTTGCAAATTCTCGTTTAGCGAAAAAAAAAGAAGGAAGAGTCCTCTTGGAAATGATAGGTAGTCGACACGTAGTTGTGGAAAATCTTTTACAACACGTGCATGGCATTGAAATTGCAGTTTAGTTTTCGAGGATGTGAATTGATCATGTCATGGGCCCCCACTTGCGCAACATATTCGATTTATCATGTTTTGATTGCCGCCGTACATCAGAGGACATAGGGTTTCCGTAGGAGCCAACAGAGTAACAGCCAATGGAATTGTTTCTCTTCCACGCGAAGGAATTCTTTTGTCTTTTTTCTTTTTTCTTTTTTTCTTTTCTCTTTTGACGGGAGGGCTTTGTTGTTGACTCGATGACAGCTCAGATTCTTGAGTAAGGGTTTCTTAAGCAATTATTTAAAGTGACATATAAAAGTTTTATATTATAATAAATTTTTTTTATTTTATCATAACATGTAAGAATTTTATACTATTTTCAACTAAAAACTTAGTAATAATTTTCATATGCAAGAAGTTATAACCTTATTATTCATAAAATTGTAAACCTCAATTTAATATATAGTATATTTTTTTGACTAAATCTCACTATTTTGTTAGTTGTGAGCTTATTACCCCATAAAGTTAAATAATATTGCTCTTCCTTTTAGCTATCAATTTTACAAAAGATAAATATAGTCTTGATTGATTTAAGGATTTAAAAACATACATCATGGACGAGGGCATTTACCATAAAAGACCTTCTTCATAGGCTTGTTTGATTTGAGAATAAATTGGGCCATTGTAGTACATTTTTTGTTGGAGAGTGAAAGAGTAAAAAAAAAGTTTGGCAGGAGAGATGATCAAGGACGAAGAATTCCAAGTAGTATGATATTGGAGACTGTGGAGAGTGGAGGATTGTCCTTGTAAAGAGCGTTTGATTACATGGATATAATTGTGTTCTCTCTTCATTGTAGGTATATCACCTATCAGTTTGCTATCTCACTGATGCAGTTTTCTTATTTGATGTATTTTGTATGTGTGTAAATATCCTCATTTCTACTTTTAACAATGGATAGTAATTTTACTAGTTCGGTTTCATGTTACGCATGTGCTAGCAGGGTGTTTGAAAGTATTACTTTAAACCAAATGGTTCAAAATACTCTAATATGTGAGAGCATACATTTAGCTCATTTTTACTTTCAATTATAACATATGAGAGCTCTATACTGTTTAAGTCCAAATCAATTGGTTCAAAACCAATGCTTCAACACCCTATAAGTTGTAAGTAACGTTATTATAATGTGACTAGTGAATAAAAGAATGAATAGAAGAAAATTTTTATTTAAAGATTTAAGAAGAAAAAGTTGCACAAATAACCCATGAAGATATAAATTTGTTTTACTCTAATTGCCGACCTTTACTTTTAGGTCTACGTATCTTGACATTTATGAAATATACGGTTTGATCCTTTGCTTAATTATTTTATTATTATTTTCAAATAAAGTATGGCACGATTATAACAAGTAGGATTTGCCATGAGTACATAGTAAAAGAAATAAATGGATCCAAAAACATATCTTTTTAAAGGAAAAAAGATTTGGATTGGTGACAAAATTAAATTTTTATTTTAAATATATATTTTTTAAAGATTTTTTTTTCAACACTTATTTTATTGGCTTTTTTTATAAAAATCTCATGTATCATTATTGTGTTAGATTTTATATGAAAATAGAGAATTTGTCAATTGCGGAGTCAAAAATATACATTTTCTATTAACAAATACAATTTTTAATTTTCTTTCAATTCAAATAAACCCAAAAACATTGAGATACAAAGACACAAAAATTTGACTACAGTAGGAACTAACTACAGTATAAGTCAAAATTGATAACAAGTAATAAGATTATTCTAGAGCGGTAAATGATATTAGAAGTTCAAGAAATTTATGAGAGACCAATAAAGTTGAAATGGAGAAAAATGAATCAGGAACCAATTGAGAAAAGATAGGAAAAAATTGAGGATAAGAGACTTGGTAGACAAATAGAGCTAAAAATAAAAAAGGGAAAAAAAACTAAAACAACAAAAAATAAAGAAAGAGGAAAAAACTAAAATATTAATTGTAAGAGACAAAGGTAGATAAATAAAATTTAAAGAAAAAGAAAAGATAAATGGAGACTACTGTTCAAACATTTAAAAGATACGCACTGAAAAAGAAAAAAAAAGTAAAGCCCTAGAAAAAAATAAAAAGAAAAAAAATAAAATATAAAAAAATTAAAAAGGGGAAAAAAATAAAATACCATTAAAGCGACAATGATAGACAAATAAAGTGAAACAAAACATAAAGCACTAAATTGGTGGAGTTAGAAAGAAAGCAAGATTTAAGTATAAGTTATACGCAAAAGGAGGCCCCACAATAAAAAGTAAGAAAGAAAACAGAAAAGAAATAGAGCACTAAATGGTAAGAAAAACAAAAATCAAGTAGTAAAGATGTAAATTTTAAAAAAAATGGGGATAAAAACAGAAAAAAAAAAAAAAAACCAAAATGCAAGTAATGGAAAGCATATCCACTATTTTGATGTAGCAAAGGATGCTTTTCATTTTCACAATCCACTCCTTTCCCTTTTATGTTATCAAAGGGGTTAACCCTTTGGTGTTTTGCCGAAATAACAAACGCACATTCTTGATCAAAATTAATAGCGTCATCTCCTAATTTTTCAAAAACATCATAGAGACATTTTATTAGTTGACCATAGAAGTTAGCCAAAGTTTGACCATTGAAATTTCTTAAAATACTAAAAATACCCCTTCATGCATAAAAAGGTTGGATTAATTACAAAAATTTCCTTTGAATTATAGTCTTTGTAACACTTTATCATTTGAACTTCAAAATATTACATCTGTTCCTCCTAAAGTAGGAACTATTAACAAGAATGGTCCTTCTATTAGAATTTTAACAAAAAATTGACAAATGATTATAAAGTTAGGGGTATTTTAGTAATTTTGGTTATAAAAATAGCCATCAAAATTAAAACTTTAATAAAATAGTCTTCATTGATGATTAAAAAAAAATCAATTAAAACCATTATACCATTGAAATCTTTCCTTTTTGATATACCAAAATTTTCTTCAAAATTTTTTGTCATACCCAAAACGTATTCTAAAATTTTAAAAATTATATATGCTAGTGAAATAAAAAAAGAATATAATATAAATATATTCAATATAACAAAAATATAAAACAAAAATTTTCAAAGAGAAAAAAACTCTGATAGTATTAGTAAAATTTCTTTCATATTATTGAAGATTTTATTAGTATTTATACCTTTTAAAATTTTAAAATGCTTTTTGAGTGTGAAAAAGTTAATAAAATTTTAAAGAAAATTTTGGTATATTGAAAAAAAAGGGGATCTAGATACTAGTATATTTTTATTTGTTTTTTTTTTGTTTTTAATCATCAATAAAGACTATATTTATTATACTTTTATTTTTTGTTTTTTTTATAACTAGGATTAATAAAATGCCCTTAATTTTAAAATTACTTATTAATTTGCCATTAAAATTCTAACAAAGGGACTATTTTTATTAACAATTCATATTTTAGGAGGAATATATGTTATGTTTTAAAATTCAGGAGGCAAAGTATTATAAAGGCTATAGTTTGGGAAGATTTTTGTAATTAATCCAAAAAAGTTTTTAGCTATATATGGTGTTTAAAATATGTCTTTCACTTATTTTGCATCAACAAATGAATTTAATTGATTTTTACATCCTTTTAACATATCTTCACTCTCATAGAGATCATTTTCATGATCTTTTTTTTTTTCAAATTTTCAAAAAATTAAAATGTTTTTTTCCTTATATCTTAATACTTATGAGTAATTTAAGAGTAATTAGGTCATACTAAATTAGTTAATTATCATCTTCAGCTTTTATTTTTTGTAATTATTAAATTAATATCTACAATTTAGTGTTCTTCAATCATTGGTTGAGATATACAAGGGGTATTTTTGTCATTTTACATCAAAAGTTAAAAAGGTTAATAGGATGTCTTTTTCATTTTCATTAATAGGTTAAAAAGGTGTCTCTCTTTTTGATAAAACATAGAAAATATCAGTGTGATTAACCCATTTTCAAAGAGGTTTAGGGAGGAGTTAAAAGGGAATAACAAACAAATAAAAGTTATTTAATCAAAATTAGCAGGTGATTATTAAACTCCCATATGAAAACTTTACACTGTAACAGTTGAAACTTTTTAGTTCTAATAGATTTCCCAAACAAAGTCTTAGATCATTAATAACACTACTCTGAGTTGTCAAAAAGCAATTTTTATGGTTAGAACTGTTCCTTTTAACAATTGGTAGATGTTCCTTTTAATAATCAGTAGGAACTATTGGTTTAATCATCGGATTAATTTATTAATGGTCTAATTTGTAAGTGTTTGCATAAAAAAATTCAATACATAGCATAGAACTTTAAGAATTAATCTAATGATTAAAAGTGAAAATTCCTATCAGTAAAAATAAAATTGTTCACCTTAAGAATTTGAATAAAATATTGACATTTTTTATAGTGGAGAAAACAATTTTGCTCCATCGGGAGAGCATGACTATGTTAGTAATCGGATTAACTTTAAATAGTTGATTTACGATTGAAAGTGTAATGCCCCCCTTTACGGACGTCAGAGATGTCGTTACATTCGTTTCGTAATACTTTTATTTATAAGATAAACTATTTAATGAAAAGGTAATTTGAAAACATAACCTAGGATCCAAGAAATTTTTTTTTATATATATACATATAAATATACATCAATGTATTACTTATTTATAAACATTCTTTGAATAGTTTATCTCACTAAATAATAAATTTATAAAAACACATGGTCAAAATTTCTTACACAGTTCGGCATGCCGAACCTGTGACTTCGGCAAGCTGAACTCGATAGGCAGGCCGAAGGTCATCCACCGATAGGCCGCCCGAGGCTTTACAAAACAGGGTTTTAAAATCAATAAGTTCGGCAGGCTGATTCTAGGCAATCGGCAGGCTGATTAAACTCTTCGGTAGTCCGACCAGTAATGGTCGGCAGGCCAAACTGTTATAAAAATTTTGTTTTAAAACAAGTTTTAAAGTTTCAAATGCAGAAGAAAATTTATAAAATAATAAAGTTAAAGTGTCATGGTTCAAATCTTAAAAGTCCATCCAATAAACATAGTCAAAATTATAAAACATAATTCAAATCCTTAAAATTCAAAAATAATAAACATACTCAGAATCGTAAATCATAGTTTATTTCATAAAAATCTCTTTCTTTGGCTTTCTTTCGTTTGCAATTCATCTTCCTTAGTTCACACGCCCGTCAGTGTTCTCCACTTAATCCATAAGTCTCTTACCCTTATCTGCAACATGATGTAAAACTTGATTAAGCTAATGCTTAGTAAGTACATTTATAAATCTCACAACTTAAAATATTTTATGAACATCATCATCATCATCATCATCATCATCATCATAATAGTGCACCATTTTCATAAGGAACATATCTTTCTTTACATTGTCCATATTAAAACATTATTTATTTTATCTTAAGGGCCCAAGTGTTGCACCATAAACATCATCATCATAGGCGCGCCGTCATGATAGGTGAGGGGTAGCTAATCTCAAACCAAACATGACATCATAACTTATCATATCATAACATAACATATCATTAGGTGTGCAACACTTATTTAGGTAATACATATATACATACTTATACTTTCATGCTTTGAAAAACATTATCATCAAAACATGCATAAACTTTCATACCTTAAAAACTTCCATAATAATACTTCATGTATAATCATCATGAGAAATCATCAAAAACCATCATGAACATAAATTTCATACTTTTCATAAACTCATATTTTTCATAAACTCATTATGTTGCAGGTGAGAATGTACTTACTTCAATAAGCTTACTTAACCTTGACTTGTAGGTGACAACGCCGCGGTCTCGATGTGCTCACTTCATATTGTGTTCATGTCATACATTCATTAAAAATAGCAATTAACATATATTTTTAATGAATTAATCACCACATAACATGTCTCAAATTCCATAATACATTCATCTCTTAAAACATAAATTTATAGCATATTTCATTAACCATCAATTATTAGAACAAAAACTATCATCACAAACATTTTTTGACCTCCAAGAATTCATAATTCAATAACTTTACATTCACACATAAATTGGGCACCACACTTGGCAGGAACAAAGTTAATACATAAACATATTATCATGGTTTTTCGTTGGCCATAAACATACCAAACTTGGCATTGATGAAGGGTTAGCGATATCTTCATTTGGACTTTTTTCTTTTCATAAAAAAACTCTTATTATTCTCCATGGTTTTTAAAATGGCCATTTAGTAGCTCATGTAATCCCAATCTTTTATAAAAATGATAAATTAGTCGACGATTTTTTTATTATTAAAAGACCCTTACCTTCATGTTTTAAGTGTAAAAGGACTAATTTAACTGTTAAACGGTTGATTTTAGATGGTAAAATTAGATATTATTTTCAATCAAAATTACTAAACTACCATTCAAAATTTCTAAATCGTTACTAAACTTTTCAATTTTTGATCCAAATCTTTTCAAT
>CAMOHE010048851.1:0-15396 GCA_946598075.1 Artocarpus hirsutus | reverse complement strand
ATATATATATATATAAATCCCTTGCAACCTTAAACAATAAACAGACATATCTTTTCTATTTTTTCATCGCCCAAAAGAAAAATGAATGTAAACTTCTTCCTATTTGTATCATTGTTAGACACACATGACACTGCCAAGAAAGCCTCCATCGTTAACGCAACCCAACAACGATTATTAATAGCCTCCATCATCAAGTTTTAGCTAAAACATCTGTTAAAGAGCTCGACATCTTAAGAGACAATTAAGCTTGTCATGATCTTGTCAGGATCTCGATTAGAAAGCCACCTGTGTGGAGGAGGGTGAATAACTGTCCCCTCCTGTAAGACTTTTTTCTTTTACTTTTGTATATAAAATTTTATTATATTTATATTTTATCCTGCTTAAAATTAAATCTCTTATGTAAAATTTTATATCTTTTTGTCTACCTTACTTTATCAGTTTAGCAACGTTGTAGTTTTCCTGACTAATTTTTTGAACTCTGCACCTGGTTAGCCTTTGTGCTATTGCCGGTGATTGGCTGTTACAAGTTAAAAAAATTAAATTTGAGTGATCTTATTTAATCTTAAAAGATTATGACCTTATTATTAATCAAATAATAAAATCCATTTTAAAAAGTACGTGTTAAAATTTACAGCTTTTGAGTAAGATAAGAACGAGGAGGTTATAACCACATCAGAATGAGAATTATTTTTCTTTTCGTATTTTGGCCAATGCTCTAATTGGTTCCATTCATGTCATCCAATGTGTAACTTTAACCAGAAAACTATGACACTCTTTTTATCATGGTGACGTGGTAATAAAAAGACTAGACAGAAAAAGTTAATAACATTAAAATAAAGAGTGGGCTGGAAAATAAAAGCTCTGTTTTTTAACTGTCCTTGTTATAATATTATAATATAAAATAATAATTTATTATAGTATAAAATTTTTATATATTATAATATTATGATTTTAATTTATAATTTTAGTTATATTATCAAATACTTCCAAGATAAATAAGGTGTTTTATTTTTAGTTAGAATCATTTGGTTCTAACTAACAAATAATATAAATTTTTTTAAAGTTATAATAAAAAAATAAAAAATTACTACGATATAAAATTTTTACATACTATGATATCTTTAACTAAAGTAGTTACAACCATATTTTCTAAATGCTATAAAAGTAAAGACTACATAACAGAACAAAGACCAAGCGGAGAGAGAAAAAGGAAGCGAAGTATATCAAACGTTTGGGACAATTAGTATATCGAGACTCGTCTCATAATATTTTTAAAGACAATAATAAAAATGAAATTTAAGAGACAATAATAAAAATGAAATTTAGCCATAGTTAAGTAGACTAAAGGTGATTTTTGCCCCTATAATATAACTATTAGCGGTAATTATATCACAATAAAATAAAATAAAATAAAATCACATTATTTTATGTTAATAATATCACATTAACATAAAATAAAATAATCAAAACCAATATATTTTGTCAAAAAGGATCGCATTCTAATATGCCTCTTTACTGGTTAGTGTGGAACCAATTGTGTCATGTGCATACCTTTTTTTTTACTATTATTTTTTGTGGTCTTTGTGGATTATATTATTTAAACATTACTATTAAGTAATAATAGAAAAACGAAAACACACGTTCAATATATCAAATACTATCCCAACTTCAAATCTATAATTTAATCATAATTAGCACAAGGCGACATATCAAGGAACTCCTGTGCTGTATTGGAAACGGGCAGCTCACTACACGACTTCCAAATAACATCTACCGCCGCTTAACAACTATGCAACTCTTCTTGTGGACTTGGCGTTTTTCTTTTTCTCTTTTATTTTCTTGTTTTTTAGGGGATTTTTTTTAGTGAGAACTCTTATTAGTAGTGCATATTTTGAAAATATTTGATCTAATTAAAATTATTTTTTCTACCAATCTTGACTGTTTAAAGACAAATACTATCTATATGACAGTTATATTTTTCGATTCCAAAATAAAAATTGCCCCTTTTTGGGTATACTATAACGATGGGAAGAGATTCAACCTATAGTTAAGGTTAAAGAATTTACAATCAATTAAACTAGTTTGAGTTATTTTAAGTTTTATTTAAAAGTGATAACATTCTTCTTTTTGTATTTAAAAAAAAAAAAAAAAGATGGAAAGGGACTCACAAAGTGTGGACACCTTTGTGATATTATAACAAGAAAAGATAGATAATATAAATGACAAGTTTTACAATCAGTGAAATTAGTAGCTTTTTATCGACCTTTGGTTTTGGATTTATTTCTAGCTCCAGCTCATAATTCATTATGAATTAGGAATCCAATTTGGCTTTTTTCATGGAAGTCAGTTACTGGTGATCATTTTTATAATGCTTTTTATTCAATGTCTGTTTCTTCTTCTTCTTCTTCTTCTTCTTTTTTTTTTTTTTACTTTTAGTCTCTTCAAGACAATGGTGGCCACAATAATTAATCAAAAACCGAAGACCCAGGATGAAGATGATGATATGGTAGGCTAGATAATCTAATACTTCAATCAGAAATTTATAAAGAAATAATAATAGTACGGAAAGGATAAGGCAAAAGGTAGGGATCACAAAATCAAGCGACCTTTTCAAACCAATGACATATTTTCAGGGTAAAAAAAGAGAGGCAATTTTTCTTTTAAAAAAATCATTTTCATCTTAAACCTTATTATTTATAAAGCTATAAGTCTCAATTTAATATATAATGTATTTTTATATTGAGACTTATAATTGTATTAGTAATAGGTTATAATGAGAGGTTGAATAAGATTGTTTTTTCTCCTTCTCTTATGCTCTATTTTAGCTATCAAATTTGAAAAAAAAATTAATGAAATGTAAAAGTTTAAAAACAAGTACAACCGTTCAAGGTTTCTATTAAAAAAGTACATAAAAATATATATAGACACATTATGTATAATTAAGCAAGATATACAGAGGTAAATAATCTTTTTAAGATTACTTTTAAAATAAATTATCATGATTTTTACAATTAGGTAAATGGTCATTTATAAATGATAAACTCTTTGAGTTTATCAGTAATAAACTTGAGTTTTTTTTTTAGATTTTATCATTGATAAATTAGACAAATTTATCAAATAAATACAAGATTATCACTTATAAACACCAAACGCCTAATCTTAAATAATTATGGTAATTTAGTTTAAAAAACCATTAAAAAAGACCACTCAACCTAATTTCTTATTAATCAATACATTTTGAAAGAATAATGCTACAAGGCCATGTAATAAGTTTTACAAAGAGAAAATTACACGTCATACCACACCTTTAAACATAGTTTTTATTTATGCTACACTTGAAAAAATTATACCAGACTTTTGCTCATATTATTTGTTTAAGCTATACCACAAAAAAACACTTATAATATTTATAAAACAAATAAGTTTTAAAAGATATAAAATTCTCGTTTTACAAATAACACAACTTTTATTAGTCTTGGCAGTAAGCAGGGGTAGTGCCATAGAAATTATCATGTACGTATAATTGATAAACTGAGGGAAAATTTTAAATTAGTACCTTGTATTACATTAAAATATGTATTTAATATATTATATTTTAAAATATTTAATATTAATATCTTGATTTTTTAGAAAATTTTTTTTAGTATCTCAAAGCTCTTTTAAGATATAAAAAGATAAAATTACTCTTATTATAAAATATAAAAAATTGACCAAAAAATGATAATTTTATCTTTTTTATATCTCAAAAAGGCTCTAAGATCCTAAAAAAAAATTTCTAAAAAGTTAAAATATTTATATTAAATATTTTAAAATATAAGATACTAAATGCACATTCACATGCATTAATTTAAAATTTTGCCATCGGTTACTTAAAAATGTGCAGCAATATAATTGCTCCAGCATTCAGTTTGACGGGTACAACGACTGCACATGTGGAAAGCCTGTAAGACGTCAAATATTTAGAGAAGACCGCCATCTGCATCTACCTGACATCTTCTAAGCTGACCTGACCAACTCCCCTCCCTCTCATGGCGTCCGCGGTGACTCCTCTCTTTCCGGTCACCATTTTCTGCTGCGCCACCAACTCACCCGCCGGAACCTCCACCTCCAATCCGAGTCCGATTCCGCTGTTCAAAGCCGCATCCACCGACGCTGGCCATTTGCGGTCAAAGACGACTAAGCTAACGGCCGACGATTTCCAGTTCGAGAAGATTCGAGACGACGGAGCTCGTAAAACGACGCTGTTTTCCTCGGAGGTTCCGGAGGACCGGAGGAGCGTTAAGGATTACTTGGAGCAGGCGAAGGATTTGGTACGCTCCGTCGACGGTGGCCCGCCGCGGTGGTTCTCTCCCTTGGACTCCGGCGGCTCCTCTCGTCTGAACGATTCTCCTCTGCTTCTCTTTTTGCCTGGTTTGTTCTTTCTTGTTTCTTTTCATCTTTTGTTCAATTAATTATTACTTGTCTTTAGGAAATTATGCTATACTCTATGGCGTTCCTTTTTGGTTGAGTAATTTCTATTGAGAGAAAAAGAGGAAGAAGAAAAAAAATCATGATTAATGAAAAAAAGTTACTAATGATTTGTTTTCTTCAAAGACGACAACAATCAAGGCGGGCCCGGGAATGCTTTCCCGCTCCATCCCCACCGCTAGTTACCTTGCTTTCTTTTTCTGCGGTTTTTTTTTTTAATTTTAGAAAATTGTCTCTTATGCCATTTCTTTTCTTATTCGGCTTGCATTAGTGTATACCATATCCAATTGTGTGCATAATTTTTAAGAATTTCACTTGAACTCATAAGACACTTTTTTTGGTTTTTCCTTTTTTTTTTTTTTTCAAGGCAAAAAATTTGTGTTTTGTTTAAGCTCTGAGTCGTGCTTGATTATGCAGGAATTGACGGCATTGGACTTGGACTTATAATGCATCATAAAAAGCTTGGACAGTAAGTATCATGGATATGGAAGTTGTGCTTTAAACAATAGCTCATTCTCTTCTATTGCAATTTATTTCCTTGAAGCCACAGAGGATTTTAGAACCATTTTGACACTTACTAAGTTGTTTAATGGCGAAGATTCCTTCATTTCAAAATCACTATGCTAACTAGAATTGAAATGCAGAATGTTTGACATATGGTGCTTGCATATTCCAGTCGAGGATCGTACACCTTTTGCAGGTACATATTTTTTCTCCCTTACATTCCTCTTCGTAATTTGTAGTAGAATAATTTGAGTGGCATTGGTAGTTTTGCAGAATATAGTGTCTGTTTGGTCTCTGGGTTTAAAGGTTACGCTTGTTATCAAAGATGCACTGAGTTGGTTTGGCACATTTTGATTAAAATTTCTAAACCTTTTTTTTTTTTGGATATTTTCCGTCAATGTTAGAGTTGGTGAAGCTGGTTGAAAAAACAGTTAGATCAGAGCATCATCGTTCTCCGAATAGGCCCATATACCTTGTCGGAGAAACTATTGGAGCATGCGTTGCTCTATCTGTGGCAGCCCTTAACCCCAATATTGACCTCGTTCTAATTTTAGCCAACACAGGTAAGGATTTTCTTCTCATTTTGAGGATTGTTTAAATATTCAACACCCTAGTAAATCATCTTTTTACCGTAAGTGCGCATCCACTTATCAAATCTGATGTTCATGCGGCAGGTACATCTTTCAGAGAGTCACAACTTAAACTTCTAATGCCTTTATTGGACGTCACGCCCCTGTCTTTCCAACTTAGCCTTCCTTATATGCTCAGTTTACTTTCAGGTTTGCTTTCCTATTTCTACAATTTTCATTCTTGGTAATTAGTGGCTTTTCTATGATAGTTGTTTCTAATTTCTACTTACAAACGATGATGTCACAATTAAACCAGGAATAATGCTAAATATATATCAAAACTGGACCTGATAACAAAATTTTGTTATTTATTGTATCCATATTCTTGCTTCACATAGGTGATTCTTTAAGGACGGTTAAGGCTAGTTTTCAGAAGGGGCTTCCTCTGCAGACAACTATTACAGAGCTATCAAGTGATCTGGTTGCAATGTCATCCTACCTTCCTGTAAGATTTAGCCTTCAAAATTTATTTCTTTCAAATGCTATTATTAGATTGGATAAAAATTAAGATCAGATTATTGCAAGGCCTCTTCATGTTTTTTCTTATACTTATTATATTATTATTTGGTGCGGGTGGACTCCTTGACAATGCGTTCTTGTAGTATCCTAACTAGAATGAGTAGACTGAACGTGGATCCTTAATATTACGATTTCATGTTTATTTGCCATTCCATTGTGTTATCTAGTGCTGTTGCACGAGATTGATGGTTGGAGTCAATAGGTGCTCGCCGATATTTTGCCAACAAAAACACTTCTTTGGAAGCTACAGATGCTTAAATCAGCTTCAGCATTTTCCAATTCACGCCTGCATGCTGTAAAAGCTGAGACTCTGATAATTTCCAGGTCTATATCCTTTTCTTTTAGTATCGTTTGAATCTTAGAAACAATTTAGAGAACTCAATCATAACCTGTATGTTTATATTTTGTTTTTATGTATACATATAATCTTTGCTTGATATGCAATGGATACTTTTGGTTCTTAGCAAGCTTACTAATTCACACAGTTCCAAGTATCTTAAGTTGTTTGGAGAATTTATGGTATAAGAATAGCTAAAAATTGCTTAAATTTAATGGTGTATTCTAGTCTTGTTTTAAAGCCTGAGACATGTGTCAAGGTTCTGTTTTATGGGGTTTAAGGATTTAATATGCACTGCAATAAGCAGTAAGCTGACTTACAGAATACATGCTTACCAATAAAAATTAACATACAGCACCCTTAGATTATCATTTTTTTTTGGGATATACATTTCTGCAATCTCCACTTCCTGATGGTACAGTTCAAATCCACAACTTTCTTATTAAATTCTAACACCTATAGCCCTAATAGTCAACTTTTTATCATGTAGTATGAGAGTTCTTTCAAGCTTAAGTTTGTCATTTATCCAGAATGACAGGGCTGAGTTCACTGTTTGTTTTCTCAGTGGAAGGGACACGTTGCTGCCTAGTGAGAAGGAGGCTGCAAGACTCCACCAAATACTTCCGAATTGCATGATACGTAATTTTGAGGACAGTGGCCATTTCATCTTTTTGGTAGGATTAAAATAACGGTGGAACTACATACATTAAGAAGCTGCAGCTTACTAATAAAAACTACGCAAAGTGCATTTTTTTAGTTAATGTTTTCCAACTATAAGCTGGTAAATTTTGTTTGAATTAACAATTCATGCAGGAAGATGATGTTGACTTGGTAACCATCATCAAAAGTGCTAGTTTCTATCGCCGTTCTAAACACCCTGACTATGTTTTTGATTACATTCCACCAACCCCTTCTGAACTCAACAAGATTGTGGAATCATATCGGTGAGTATCATTTTGGTGGAATGAAAAACGGTATGGCTTGTTTACCAAAGGCCTAGCTAGTTTATTAGAATACAAGGAGACACAAAATGCAACATAAACTCTAGTGTTCTTAGACGTTGACACATAATAATCCTTGTGAGATAAGTTTATACTTTAGTATATTAGCTTTCCAACTGTCTTAATAAAAGGAGTTGGAACTTGGAAGCAGTCAATATGCTTCCTTCAACATTTTTTTTTTGGCTTCTCCAATCAGGGGGAAGAAAGGAGGAAAGAAAAAATAATCTTCACTCTGCCAAAAAGTTGGTCGCCTATCAGGCTACTGCCTGCAAAGCATTCTAAAGCTAATCTGGAGACTTTTTTTACCATATAATTTCGCATAATAACAATTATTTTTTTCCAGATGGATTTACGTGGCTACCAGCCCTGTGATGCTCTCGACTTTAGATAATGGTAAAATTGTTAGAGGCCTTGCTGGGGTTCCCTCGGAGGGTCCAGTATTGTTCGTTGGATACCATATGTTGCTCGGAATCGATTTGCTTCCCCTTGTATCGCAGTTGTTGATAGAAAGAAATATCCTTGTACGAGGAATAGCACATCCTATGATGTTCATGAATCTTCAGAAGGGAATTTTACGTGAATATACATCATTTGATACATATAGGATAATGGGAGCAGTTCCTGTCTCTGGGAAGAACTTCTACAAGCTCTTTTCTGCCAAGTCTCATGTCCTACTTTATCCTGGTGGAATGCGCGAGGCTCTTCATCGGAAGGTAACAAACTCTTTGACTTTTAACGTCCTTGATATTTATGCATCCTCACTGTCATTTATGTTCTTATAAAAATATACTAAGATGATTTTAAATGCTTGTAAAAGGTGCTGCATGCTATTTTTCTGGGAAACTATAATATTAGCCTTTAGAAATTCCCAGCAATGTGGTTGGATCAGTTTGATACTGAATTAGTGCTTCACAGGGTGAAGAATACAAGTTATTCTGGCCAGAACAGTCAGAGTTTGTGAGGATGGCAGCTAGATTTGGAGCCAAAATTATACCTTTCGGAGTTGTTGGGGAAGATGATATTGGCAAAGTAAGCCTCGAAACTTTAGCTTTCATCAATGGTTGCATCCTCTGTTTAGATAATAGACAAATGATTTCACTTACTGCAAAATAACACGTGTATTCATTAGTGCTATTTCTATGGAGGAACGTCCAGGAGTGTGGATTATTGGCTTGCCCCTGTGAACATGTTTTTGGTGTTTCTGGTTTTTGAAAACTAAGATGTCTTATCCATCTCGCACTAATTATATGCTGCATGAGCATCTTCTTATTTCCTAAGCTCTTGATATGTTTATAACCTGTATATTTTATGACGACATAAGGCTTTTCTCACAGGAGAATCACAAGTAAAATGATCAAGAAAGTCTTATCCTCTTTTGCTTTTATAAACCAAAAGATTAGATCCTAGTCCCCTCCCCTAATTCTCTTTTTCTTTTCTTGGAGAATAGTTTATATTTTCTCAACATCACTGGAATTGCAAAGCGTAAAACAAATGTTCAGCTCTTTTTCTTGACTGGACCCAGAGAAGTAGCTAATTATGTTGTTGAAAAGAAAAACGTCCTCAATATCCCCTTTCTTCTCTTCAAAATATATATATTTTTGATTTTCCAAATTGCAATCATTAAAAAAATGCCCAGTCCAAAGGTGCACTGCGTGGCTTGTTTCTTATTTTCATAATCTTTATGGATGTTCTTGAGTTGATTGTGTGACGCTAATGAATGATAAAAAAATCTTCATTGTTTAGGTCTTTTTTGATTACGAGGACCAAATAAAAATTCCATACTTAAGGGATTTAATCGATGAATTGACGAATCAGGTTACAAAGTTAAGGTACGTGGAGACTCTACATTTGATTTCAATTGAGCCTTCTCTCATTTTTTAGCCATGCACCCTTGCATTTGTTATTGTTTCCCTTATCAGCTCGACTTTCTCAACACTGAATTCTGATGTGGTTTTACTGAGTATAGAAACGATATGAACGGAGAGGTAGCAAACCAACCCGTACACCTTCCAGGAATTCTACCAAAACTCCCCGGTCGGTTTTACTATTATTTTGGGAAACCAATTGAAACAGAAGGTACAATACTTTTTATTTTATTATTCTCGAAAGTTTTTCCTGGTTTTTCATACTCTATTACTTTGTTTGACTTTGGAATATGAAATTGTGAAGGGAAGAAGCATGAGATACGAGACAGAGAAAAATCCCATGAACTGTATTTACAGGTCAAGTCAGAGGTTGAGAGATGCATTGCTTATTTGAAAAAGAAAAGAGAGAGAGATCCATACAGAAATCTACTACCTCGGCTAGTTTACCAAGCCACAAATGGTTCAACATCTGAAGTTCCTACCTTTGAAATTTGATCGTTTTGCACACTACTCAAGTCCCAATTATTACTTTCCATCATTTGGGTGGCTAGGAAAAAATTCATTTGCTCATCAATCGTTTGATTCTTTGATAATAATCTGCCGAGTTTATTGTTTGATAGATTGTACCAAACACAATAACGAATTAAAAAAGAATTAAGAAAAAAACAATGAACGGCTTTAGATGGTGGGTGCATCAGCGGCCAAGCTCTGAATGTTCTATGGGAACAGTGGACGGTTTTTTCCGTTAGCTAAAATTTAACTTTGGAAAGGTAGGCCATAGACGAAGAGGGCTGTGCTGCAAATACATTCCATCACTTTTTCAGAAGATTCTTGGACAGAAATACAAAGTTAAAGTCACTCAACTGTGAATTCTCATGCATTTTGGAATTCTCGGTGATGTAAAGATGCTGATTGAAAAAAAAATTCATCCGAGTGACTTCAATCAGAGGGTCGGCTTTCCAAGTATGGGTACCAGTCATGGTGCGATAAGAAGAAGAGCTCGTGTCATGAGTTTAGATGTAACAAATGTAGGCGATAGACTTGTGAAGGTAAATATCGTTCGCTTGGATTTGTGTAAGTAAATAGGGAGGATAAAATCCAGTTATATAAAGATGGTTCTTTTAAAGAGAACTTGGATGACCTTTGTGTTTCTCTTTAGAATCATCAAAGTGGATGTTTAAGGTGTAATTTTTAATCTCTGGCTTAAATTTCATGCAGAAAGACTGTTTTAGGAATTTGGCATTTAAAAACACTGTTTGTTAGTTTGTAAGAATATTGGATAGGAAGTAAATTTTTAATCTATAGCGGTCGTTTGAGTGTTTGTAAAAAAAAAAAAAGAAAGTATTTTGTGTTTTAAGTGTTTGTTTTTAAATTGTTATAGTATGTGTTAAATAATAAATTGTTTTTATCTTATCGCTATAGTAGTTGTTAAATATCTGTGTTTGATTTATTTAAAAAATGTTACCTTGTCAGATACATCACATATTTGTTCTTATTGTTAGTTTGAAATTTTTACATTTTGAATAATTTTTCTAGATTCGTGTTTTTGTCAAAAGTCTTACAGTATGTCATATGTCTTTTACTGACTTTTTTAGATTCGTGTTATTTTTTTTAAAATGTTTACAGTATGTTATATTTTTTTACTGACTTTTCTAGATTCATATTTAGTTTGTCAAATAAGTGTGCAGATAAATGTGTTGGGTTTTGTTTGTTTGTTTGTAAATTGTCAAAAGTTTTATAATTAGAGTCTCGTTTGTCAAAAATCGGTCTAATTACGTGTTTATTTTTTAAAATCTGAACTGATTTGGTTCAACTTTTTCTAACATGTATATATCTTATTCTTTGACTTTTTTCTAACTTGCCATCACCCACCTGTCACAACTTCTTAGTCATTCTTTTTGCGTTTCCTTTTTTTTTAAGATCTCATTCGGGGACTCAAAATTTAGGCAAAGCAGACTTAGGACAAAAACTAAAAAAAAAACAAATATTAAAAAAAAAAGTCATTTTGTTTTAAAAACCAAACATGTTTTTTTTTCATTTATCTAGGAAAATTGAAACCATCTGTGTCTTCTGTGGTTCCAATTCTAGTAAATGTAGAGACCACTTAGAAGCCGCAAAATATTTAGGGCAAGTCTTATCATGTAGGAGGATTAACTTGATTTGTAGAAGAGGTAACTTAGGGTTAATGGGGAATATAGCAAGAGTGGCATATTTTAGGGGTAGGCATGTCGTAGAGATTATCTCTCATCTTTTAGTTGTAAGGAACCTCTATCGAAAAACCATAGGTAAGGAAGAGAGAGTTTTGGACATCCCCAAGCATCTTGAAAACATGATCTATAACTTTGATGCTTTCATTACATTACCTGGTGGTTTAAGCACTCTTGAAAAGTTATTTGTAGTTGCTAGTAAGATTCTGTTGGGCATTCACTTCAAATCCGTAGGTTTTTTGAATGTAAATGATTTTTATGATAGTCTTTTAGAGTTTTAGATTACGCTATGGAACAAAACTTCATTGTAAAGTTGGGGAGACAAATCTTTGTTACTGCTTTAACAGTTGAAGAGCTACTTGACAAAATGTAAGTCATTCATCTAAAGTCCGACACTGTAATGTCCAATCTTGATTGGAAGAAAAAAAGCAGGAAACAACTAATAGATTTGAACCTCCACTTGAAATTTTTTTGTTTTACCCATAGTATGTTTGTTTGTATTTCTTGTGTCATGAATAACTGCTTTTCTCCATATCTTGTATTTTTTTTTTGTGACATGTTGTTGTTAAAGCCTTTGGATTCATTTACTCTAGTGTCGAGATGACTGATATTATGGAGTAACTAATATTCTCGAAACGTATTATGTTTAAGGTTTGATATTTTCTTCATCGATGACTCTATAATTTTCATGCATGCATGGTTAGGATAACTGATTATTTGGAGTATTTTGAACTCTTGGAACATATTCATATCATGTCGGTGAACTCTCTACGTATTATTTTAATGCATGTTTTTATTATAAATACTTGCGATGTTGGTTTATTATTATTATGTTGTATAACATCTCTAATCTAATTATAAACCACGGTTTAAAAACAATAAATGACTAAAAAATACCATGATCTGTCACAACCCGTCTTTTTGGGCTGTGATATAACTCTTTCTTACTTACTTAGGGGCAAAAATTTAGGATTTTTTTTTTTGAAACTGAAATAAATACTTTACTTACAATAATTTTGGTAACTCCCAAAATACTTTCACACACTTATATTTACATAATTATTCTGTAGGTGGGAAGGGTACTTACTTGTTTTTGAGTACTGTAAAAGCAACTTCGGTCTCCTTTCTCCTAGACTTCTAGATCCTGTTGGCCAATTACAAAACCATTAGCCAATTTTTTTACGTTTCGTTTTAAAACATTCGCTACTTAATTATTCGAGTTGCATAACTATACATAACTCTAAAAACACTAGTTTTTTTATTTCTATCTAATTCTGCCCTATTGTCACTTATGAAGGGCGAAAATTTTTCTCATCCTTTTCTTTTCTTATTTGAAACCTTTCGGAGCGATTGGGGTCGTTCGGACAAAAAGGACGATTTTGCCCTCCATGGCCCTATTGACTTACCCGAGCTCGATTCGTTATTTTAACAAAAATAGCTACGTTTTAACTTTAAAATAGTGTCCTAGTGGCTTGTATCACCTTATTTCACACTTACGCCTATTTTTCATAAAACTTTACGATTTAGCCCATAAACTGAAAATTTTGACAATTTTATCCCCGAGGCTAAAATTTTTCTCTTTGAACCAAAATTTCCTATTTTTCATAAGAAAGATTTTCACTTAAAATACCACGCCTTAAATCATTTTAAAAAATGACATTTTTGCCATTTTAATACTTTTTCACTTTTAACAAATTCTTGAAAATTCAAAAACTCATAAACGGTTGAGTTTTTTGATCAACCGTCTACAATATTTAACAGTTTCGTCGAGATCTACAACTTTTGTGTTTTGACTTTTCCTAAAATCTCACTGTATAGGGGTGTTTTTGGCCATTTTTTAATTCTGTCGAGAAAGGAATTTTTCTTTCAATTTAGTCCCTAGGGCATTTTGGTCAAAATCTATTTCAAAATTGCAAATCTACTCTTACAGAAACCGTTTCATGCCTTAATCAAATCATTCTCGTGCTCAAACCTCATTTTTCCAAAAACCATCATCAAAATTACAAAAATAATATTTTTTGCAAAAACTACAATTTTGCACCATAAATCAAAATTTCACAACTTAACCATGTCATTCATCACATATACATGACATTTCATCAAATATAAGCTCAAGAACTCACATGGGTTTAAAAGAATAAAAATCCAAACAAAATTCTTAAAATTTCAAAACTTTAAAACCCAAAATTTACCAAAATGACTTTCTTTTGGTTTCTAGCCTTTGAACTTCCTTCTAAGCTTCCTTTTCATGCAAAAATACCATGGGTTAATATTTTTCTTCCACCCATGAAAAAATCCCTTGAAAACTAGTTAAAAAGTTTAGAATTTTACCTTAAATCTTGTGAAAATCCTTGAGCTTGCTTCTAAAACTTGTTTTGGGGTTATTTTTGCAAAGTGTGAGGTTGAGAAAATTTTTTGAAACCTTCCTTCAATGGCTGCCGAAACTTGGAGAAGAAGAAGGATAGAAAAAATTTGTGACAACTTGCCACAAATGCATTCTTATCCCATTTGGTGACTCATGGTCACCCACTTGATGACCCCTAGGTGGCAACATGCTATTGGGCCACTTTTAATGACATGTGACCTATTAGCAAATCAAGAAGAGTCCACTTGTTGAGCCCAAAATTTACACAGTGTAATTTATCGTCATGTAGTATTTTTCTTATACTGTCATGGTTAAATCAGTGTATTTTCTATCCTTAGACTGTATAAAAATATTTAACTTACTTTTCGTTCACTTTTGGAGGCCAACCATGACCTTTTTCATATCTGCGTTTTTATTTAGCAGTGTTCTTATACTGCTTCGGCCTCCTTTTTACTCCTGATTAGGGTTTGGACAACCTTTATGTCATATTTACATCCTAATCACTCATTCATTTATATCATAATTTCATAATTAATCGTAATATAAATTTATTTTATGGGTATTATTTACAAATTTTTGAGTAAATCAACTCATAAAATCTGTATTTTACCATACCCAACATTCCATCATATTCACCGTGAAATTTGTAATCAATACCGTTTATTCATACTTTATCGTAATTTTACAAAAATTACAACTTTTTACAAAAATTTACATTTTTAAAAGTAAATTTAATAATTAAACCCAATTAAATATTAGGTTTTATTAATGAAATTTTCTTGGTCATTACATGATCAATATATGCACTTCTTTTGATATATGTTAGAATAATCTTGACAAAAAAAATTCGGCCCCCCGACTCAAAATCCTAGCTCCGTTATCGGCTTTACCTCCCTAATCTTGTATTGTGTCCTTGAAAGTGAAATCCTTTTCAATTGAAATGGCAGTTTGGAAACATTTGGACTTACATATTTTTTTAATACTTTATCTCCTTAATCTTTTATTGTGTCCTTGAAAGAGAAATCCTTCTTAATTGAACCGTTGGTTTGGAAAAATTAGTTTAAACTAAAAGTTTGAATCACAATTGATTTAAAATTTAAATTTTGTGAAGAGAAGGCTAATTTCAACCATAACTTTATGACTCAATTTATCTTTCAAAAAGTATGCATTCTAAAACATAATTGGTGACAGTTGGGTAATGTTGTCATAATAACAAAGTTTTTTTTTTTTTTTTTTTTGCAAGTTGAACAACATTACTGGGGTTTCTCCTATTCTCCCTCTTAAACTATAGGATTCTGTTGTGTACATATATGTATGCATTGGTTAGGAGCGTATACGTTATTAAGAAATTATTTTTTCATTGGAAAATTTAATAGCTTAGGGGGTATTTTCGTTTTTTCCTTTGGAGGACTAAGGGCGTATTTTCATTAAAGTGGAATTTATTGCCTTGTTTCATTCGCTTTATATATATATATATATATATATATATATATATATATATA
>CAMOHE010048849.1:36896-77365 GCA_946598075.1 Artocarpus hirsutus | reverse complement strand
TCATAAAATTTATGAAAATGCATGATCAGTGAATTATTACACTGTTATATGTTATGATGTGATATGCTATGTTATGAAATGATGTGAAATGCCATGATGATGATGTGATGAATAATGTGTGATACATGCAATATTTAAATTATATTGTTTGATCACTTTTAAGTCAAGCATGATTATGATTTAAGATTCAAGAATTATGAGATTGTGATGTCATGCAGTGATAAGTCATACTGCATACACACAATAATGCAAGTGAAACGTATATGACAAGTTAAGGGTGTCGTACCAGCCTCCCGACCCACAGGGAGGTTCCATGTTAAAGAAAAGAATAATCTTGGTGTCGTTGGGACCTCGCGAACCCTAACTTCCCAAGACTCGCGCGCAATTGGTACGATCACCTGGCCCAAAGTAAGAAGATAAGATAAAGCTTAAATAATTAAGCATAATTCAAGTTGATAAGTAAGCATAAAATGCTCATGCATATTTTTATAAAAATGGTTTTTATTAACGTTTTGCGAGACTAATTTCCTACTTGCTGAGCGAAAGCTCATTTAAGAATGTTCATGCTGTAGGTAAGAAACCTGTTAGCGGCACTTGGTGGGCAGCGGTGAGCAGCAGACGAATGGTGAAGATGGGAATGGATACCGCTCACGCAAAGTAATATTTTTGCATTATTATGTTACGAATTTATACATGTTTTATCTTATGAAATTTCGTATGTTTACACCCTATAGAAATTATGTGCATGTGAACAAGTAAATAATTTACGTAATTATGTTTTAAAAACGGAGATTGTAATTACGCAATCTTGGTTCAAAGGATTTTAAAGTTTAAGAATATTGCATTAGTCAATGCAACAAATACATGAATTATTTAAGTAAGAAAATTATAAATTTATTTAGAATTAAAAATGATTATTAAATTTTATGTTATGTTAAGAAATGAATTTTATAGAGTTGTTTCTACGAAATTATTATGTAAGTTTAAGGGAAAAGTTTTAAGAAATTAGTACCTTAAACTTAAAAGTTTAGGTTATAAGAAATTATGGTTTGACTATTTAAGAAGGTTTGATGCAACAAATGTACTAAGTTTTGAAGAGAGAATATTTTATAATCATTTGTAATAAGAAAATGATTATATAAGTTTTATGCCAAAATAAGTAACGATTTTATGAATATATTTTTAGGAAATTTCTTTTATGAAAGTCTAGAAGATTATGCTTTAGATATTATTATTATTATTATGGTTTAAATAAACAAGTTTCAAGTAATTATTATTATGTTAAGTTTTGAAAAGATTAAGTTTTAAGATAATAATATGTTATGTTTAAGTTGTCAAATTATAAGTATGATATATAATGATTTTTAAGGAAGTTTTAAAGAGCATTTAAATGGGATTTTATTTTAATATTTAATTTAGAATTGTTTTGAAAATAGTTTTGTATAAATTGTGAAATGTCTTTAAAGTAATAGTTGCTAAACTATTATCTTTATGTTTAAAAAGAAAAGTTCAAGGAAATTACTATAGTTATGCTTCAAGAAATAAATGTTATGAGTTATGTAAAGGATCATGATTTATAAATTATAATTAAATTAAAACGTAATGATTATTATTACGTTATTATCATGTTTAAGAAATTATGTATTTTGTTAAGTTACGAAATTAAGTTTTCGAGAAATGATTATTATATCTTTTAAAGCTGTATGTCGAGAATTCATTCTCTTTAAGAAATCATTGTTACTAAGTTTGGGAAATAATCATTATTCCCTCTAAGGTTTCATGTCAAGGATTCCACAACAAGAATCCATTTAAAAAAAATTTATCCTGAAATTTTGTACTTTATTATTAAGTATGTTTAAGTTTACGATCATGTTTAAGTCAAGTGACAGCCACGTAGGTAGGGTCGTCATAGTTGTCATCGTGCGACCTTCGATTATGTCACCTTTGGCGACGGTGATCGACACCTCCCAACCCAAATGAATCAGAGGATGACGGTGAGGAAGTTGCCTCACCCAATTGCGCCTTAGCACCGCCACTCGTTGAAGCTCAATGCCGCTGCAGCCGCCTCACTGTGGGAACTTCGGATTCACCATTCCAAGCAACGTCGACCCAAATTGATTGGGGGGAAATATTCAGAGGAGGATGGGGAATCTTTCCTCCACCTCAATTGCAGCAACCCATCAACTGTCGACGGAGTTCAAGGTCCACCACCGTCAACCACCGCGGGAGCCTCCGTTCTTGCTCCTCCTAGCCACATTTCTTCAAATTGGATGAGGGGTAATGCTCAGAGGAGGATTGGTAGCAAAAGCAATCAGCCAATTTTGGGTTTCCATCACCGAAAAGCCATGATCAAAGCCTCCATTTTTGACCAAGATTATGGAGCCCGACCTGCTATGTTAGAGGTAAAATTAGGTGAAATTGACACAGCCATTGGACTCAGAAGGGTCAATTTAGTGGGGGTAGGCTCGAGATCAGCCACCAACGGAGTCTTGTCAACACCGGTCAAACTTGGTCAACGCCTGGTCAACGGCGACTTTAGAATTTTGTGATCTGAACCTCCGATCGATGATCCAAGACAGCCTCCCGACTCGTTTCGATGCTCTGAACGCGATGGTGACCTTCGTTTGAGCAAATTCTACTCCGGTGAAAATCATCTGGTACCGACTGTACACAGATCGAGGCGACCTAGACTGCAGTAATGGAGTCTAGAATGATGTTTTTAGCAATAATAAATCTCCATGGAGCATTCCTAGCCATCCACAGCTACTCAAGGAGCATTGCTGAGGTTGCTGCGTAGATTGTAGATACAACGAGATGCAACTGGACCCGCTCAGCTCGGAGTCCAGGAAAGTAGGAATCTTCCCTATAGTATGAATAGTTTTAAAAGTAGATTGATTTTAAATATTTTCATAAAATTTATGAAAATACATGATCAGTGATTTATTACACTATTATATGTTATGATGTGATATGTTATGTTATGACATGATGTGAAATGCTATGATGATGATGATATGACTAATGTGTGATGTATGCAATATTTAAATTATATTGTTTAATCACCTTTAAGTCAAGTATGATTATGATTTATGATTTACGATTCATGAATTACAAAATTGTGATGTCATGTAGTGATAAGTCATACTGCATACATACAATAAGACAAGTGAAACTTATAAGACAAGTTAAGGGTGTCGTACTAACCTCCCAACCCACGGGGAGCCTCCATGTTAAAGTAATGAATAATCTTGGTGTCGTTGGGACCTTGCGAACCCTAACTTCCCAAGACTCGAGTGCAATCGGTATGATCACTCGGGCCCAAAGTAAGAAGATAAAATACAGCTTAAATAATTAAACATAAAACAAGTTGATAAGCAAGCATAAAATGCTTATGCATATTTTTTATAAAAATGGTTTTTATTTATATTTTGCGAGACTAATTTCCTACTTGCTGAGCGAAAGCTTATTTAAGAATGTTCATGTTGTAGGTAAGAGAACCTGTCAACGGCACTTGATGGGCAGTGGTGAGCGGCAGATGAATGGTGAAGATGAAAATGGATACCGCTTACGCAAAGTAATATTTTCGCATTATTATTTTATGAATTTACGTATGTTTTATTTTACTAAATCTCATATGTTTACACCTTACGAAAATATGTGCACATAAATAAGTAAATAATTTTTGTAATTATACTTTAAAGACCGAGCTTGTGTTTACACAACCTTGGTTCAAAGGATTTTAAAGTTTAAGAATGTTGCAATAGACAATACAACAAATACACGAACTTTTTAAGTAAGAAAATTATAAATTTATTTAGGATTAAAAACGATTATTAAAGTTTTACGTTATGTTAAGAAATGAATTTTATGGATATGTTTTTATGAAATTATTATAAAAGTTTAAAGGAAAAGCTTTAAGAAATTATTATCTTAAACTTAAAAGTTTAAGTTATGAGAAATTATGTTTTTGCTATTTTAAGAAGGTTTGATGCAACAAATGTGCGGAGTTTTCAAGTGAGAAAATTATATGATCATTTATAATAAGAAAATGTTTATATACGTTTATGCCAAAATAAGTAATGATTTTTATGAATATGTTTTTAGGAATTTACTTTTAGAAAGTTTAGATGAATATGCCTTTAAAAATTATTATTATTATGTCAGTTTAAATAAACGAGTTCCAAGTAATTATTATTATGATAAATTCTGAAAAGATTAATTTTTAAGATATCAATATGTTATGTTTAAGATGTTAAATTATAGGTAAAATATATAAATGATTTTTAAGAAAGTTTTAAAAAGCATTTAAATAGAATTTATTTTAATATTTAATTAAAATTGTTTTAAAAATAGTTTTATTTAAATTGAGAAATGTCCTTAAAGTAATAGTTGTTAAATAGTTATCCTTATGTTTAAAAAGAAAAGTTCAAGGAAATTACTATGGTTATGTTTCAAGAAATAAATGTTATGAGGTATGTAAAGGATCATGCTTTTGAAAATTATGGTTATGTTAAAATGTAATTATTATTATTACGTTATCATCACGTTGAGAAATTTATGTTATTATGTTCGGTTTATAAAATTAAGTTTTGAGAAATAATTATTATATATTTTAAGGTTACATGTTGAGAATTCTTAACCATCGAGAATCCATTTGCTATTAAGTTTTGGAAAAACAATTATTACCTCCTCAAAGGTTTTATGTTAAGGATTCCACAATAAGAATCTATTTTATTTAACAAAAAAAAATTATTTTAAAATTTCTATACTTTATTATTGAGTATGTTTAAGTTCATGATCACGTTAAGTCAAGTGACGGCCACGTAGTGAAAGTCGTCACATTTGTTAAGTTTGTCTATAAGTTTGGATTCCTTTTAAACTCTCTATGTATTATTTTAATATATGTTTTTAATATAAATGCTTTTGTTGTTGTTGTTGTTGTTATGTTTTAATTTATTTTAGTTGGGATTTTGATGTATGACAGAATACCCAAATGTTCTAGTAAGAGAAACAGAAAGAGAAGGAAAGAACGAGAGAACGTAGTCGCTGCACTTTGTTTATTGTTTTTTAAACAATTATATATTTTTTTAAAAGAAGGGACCATGTTGATTAACTTTGAAACAACTATATTTAAAAAAACAAAAAAGAAATGGCCCCCGGCCCTCTGTCAATGTCATTGCACTTTGTTTTTTGTTTTTTAAACAATTATATATGTGTGTGTGTATATATATATATATATATATATTTTAAAAAAAGAAGGGGCCAAGTTGATTAATTTTTAAACAACTATATTTAAAAAACAAAAAAAAAAAAGTAACAAAACAAAATTAATAAACTTCGTCGCCTATGGTCCCCTTAACCTGGCTCTGACATTGAATGAATAATGCATCATATGCATGCATGCACGTGTGTTAAAGTACAATTGAAAATTCTAACAAAAAGGAAGGAAGGAAGAAGACAAACAACTGTTAGCCTCCAGCCATAGCAGAACCACCAAGTTAGTGGGCCACTCAAGTTTTGAAAATTTATTTTTGACCTTTTAAAGTTCTGGTAAAATTTCAGTTGTGCCGTATTGTGCTAAAAAAATTATATTGATCTCAATTAATCGAATGGTTAGAACATATAATATATTGCTATTGAAAAAAATATTATTTCTAATCCTAATTAATATATTTTAGGGGATCATTTGTGCAAGCAATCAATGTGAACAGAAGCATTTTTCTTGCCAAGTGAAGCAAGGTTTAAAGAAAACAAAAAACCAAAATAATAATAATAATAATAATAATAATCATCATCATCATCATCATCATCATCATAATACTAAATTAGGTTTTATGCGATTAGGGCAAGACTGTTTTTGTAAAAATTCAGATTTTTTTTAATCAATTTTAGTATGGGAAGCAAAGTGATAAAAAAATTTGTCAAAATTAAAAATTCATACAGTAACATGACATACTGCTCATTTTACTAATAACCCATTTATATATTTATGTGTATGCATTTATATAAACACGTTTATACGTATATAAATATATATATATGTATTTATGTATTTATGCGTCAACGTCTACATATTTGATGCAAAAGTATGTGGCAGGAGACTATCATCCCACCAAGAGATAATCACCATCAGACAAACTCTATCTCTTGTGCCCATGTCATTTGCCTTAAATTTATTTATCCTGTATCACACAAGTAACTTTCCAACGCCAGAATTGCTTGGAATATCACCAATGATTCATTATACACTCCGGCTTGAACATGTGAGCCAAAAATTATATAGTCAAGAGTGTACATCCCTAGTGCTCTGCTGTCTCAGCATACAGAACAATAGGGGAAATGCATGTAGTACAAGATTGTCGTTTGTGTCAATTTTTGGGCTTACCAATATCACTAAATCATTTTGGTGACACGCTGCTTTTTTTACACACAAATAAAAACTTACCCTCATCATGAAACTGATTGAATATTATTGAAAAGAGTTCTCTAAACAGACTACATCTGGCTATCCTTTCACATGGCTGTCCTTCTCAAATGTTTTCTTTTAGGAAGATGCTTATTTCTTTTGCTTCCTCTAGTCTGTTATATGGGATATGTGGCCACATAAATCAGTGGCCTTTATTATATGTTAAAGGTCTATCGTCATGTTCTAGGCATACAAATTATGTAACGTGTTCCATCTTTTCAAAGATCAGAAGCTTTTTCAGTCTAGTTTATTTTTTTTAGCCCATATACTATCCTTATTTTACTGTCCTGCTAGTTGTCCCTCCCTTCATGTATTGACACCACACTCAACTATGACATGTCAACAATTATTGGTTATTGTTAGCTGTGTCAACATGCTGCGGGTGAAGAAACATTAGATGGAACAAAAGCGAAATTCAAAGCAATCAAGAAGTTAAAAACAAAAAGCAAACTCTTTTTTTTTTTTTTTTTTTCAACGAAAGCAAACTCATATGCACTATTGCGCAAAACGTAAGAAATGTTACTTATGTCGTTTTTTTAAAATTAATTATAGTAGATGTTAAGTTTTAAAACTATTCATAATAAATATCAAATTTGTTAGGTAAATAATTTATTTACCTTTTTATTTATAGTGTAAATAATTCTTATTTATACAATAAATAAATTTATAATGCAAACAATATATTTATCTCCTTATTTACAATGTAAATATTTTTTATTTACATAGTAAAGAAGTTGTTTATAATATTGTAAATCTAACATTTTGTTATAAATATTTTCAAAACATAATATTTACTTCAAAAAGTTTTAAAAATATAACATTTTTCTCATTCTACCTTTGTATTGTGGGTCCCACGAATCTCCATCGTGTTATAGAATCAAAATTTCCCAAGCAAGCATTCTCACAACCGTTAGAGGATTTTTTTTTTTTTTAAGGAAGAGAAAATGAAAACACCATTTTTGTTTGCAAGACTAAAAAAAAAGAAGACAAAATAGAATATTGAGGGAATTAGATTAAAATCACAGGGAGCGGGTCAAGCTTGTTCTGCGAGGCTTAAGGGAAAAAAAAAGCGCGTTCTGTGAGGATGATGGGCAGGTGGGGGAATCTCAAGCCTACAACAACCTCTTTCAACATTTTGGACAAAAAACAAAAAAGAAAAGAAAATTGTAATAAATATTATTTTTTCAAAATTAATTGTCGTAACAACATGTTTTGAAAATATTTATAATAAATAACTGATTATAATATAAATAATTTATTTACATTGTAAATAAAAAATTTTTACACCGTAAACAAATAGATAAATAAATTATTTATACTTTAAATTTATTTACTGTTATTATTTATTATAAATATTTTTAAAATCTACTATATATTTCAAAAAATTTTAAAATATGCTATTTCTTTCAAAAGCACAAATTGGCTCTTCTGTTGACAAGGAAACAACCCACATAGATCCTTAGACATGTGGGCCCCCAAAAATTAAAAAAGAAAAGCAATGAAAAAAAAATCTATTGGAGTACTTGAGCATACATTAGAAACGAAAGCGAGAATAGTATGGAGAAATTAGAGAGGAATGGAGAAATGACACGAACAGAAACAAAGAAATGGGTAAAGAAAACAAACGAAGAAGAAATAAAAAAAAAAAAGAAATAAAGGAAATTAAACAACGACATGAGTCGATGGTTAAACAAAAAAAATAAGAATATTATTAAGAGAGAGAAATGTTGATTGGGAAATGACATCCTTGTCTAACCAGCGATTACTGGATCAAACGGAGTTCTAAACAACAGAAAAAACGGTCACTAAAAGATAAAACGACAATTGTTAAAATCATCATCTTATAAAGAGACATTGAATGTCGCTACTTTAGCCGTCGATTTTTAATCGTCGTCTTATCCTCGTGTGCTGGCCTTAATGGCGCGCCAGGCAATATGCGTGCCAGTGGCGCAAAGATTTCCTTTGGCCGCAGAATTGGAACGGTTAAGAAGTTCAACAATAAAGCATCAAAAAATACCGACCTGGGTTTAACATAAGCATCCTTTGAATCCCAACATAATATTTTTAATCAATTATCCCCCCGTTAAACGTATTCTGTGACAACTTAAGTTTCCATATTGTTTTTTTTTTGCTTAAAGATTGTGTGGGAGCTTTTGATGGTATCCACGTATCCTGTATTCTACCCAGCAATTCAGTTGATCTATATCACAACAGGGAAAGGTTTTGCTCTCAAAATGTCATGCCATCTATTCATTTATGAATTTCACTTGCATCTTATAAGAGTGGAGGGATCAGCTCATGGTGCATGAGCGCTTGTTGATACTCTTTCGACTGGTCAAAAGGCTTCCCATGTCCTCCGCCAAGTTCAGCTACCAATTCGACAGGTAATGTATATGTTTTTTTGTTTTAGTTTAGTTAAATAATGTTGCTTAACTTTTGATTTGTTAGGCAAATTCTATTTGGTTGACTCCGATTATCAAACACTAATTGTTTTGTCACTTCATATCGAGAAATATCATTTACAATTGTACAGGGATCGACCTGCTGATTGTTGGTTGCCAAGTATACGTAAGTGTAAGTGGTCGCATAAGAGTATTGTTCTCATAGAGATTGTGTTTAATTATTAATTAATTACCAAAATTAAATAATTCTAGAATTATTTCAATAATTGATTTCAAATAAAAATAAAAACTAATTCAAAAAAATTAAATAAACTGAATTAAACTAAACAATAAAAGAAAACTAAATTATCAACTAAACAAAACTAATGAAGTAATCTAAAATGAAATGAAATGCTCTAGGGATTCAATTTCATCTAATTATGCTACAAAGCAACCCTTAATCTCCTTAATTGAGTTGTCTAATTGAATATAATAGCCAAAATCTCTTATATTATCCATAAGCCCTTCCCGGTAGTCAAATGAAATTATCCTAAATTAATTAATAAATTGTTTTCCTATATCTACTAATTAATTAAAATTCATTAGGATCTTAGGATTTCATTAATGGCTACATAGTCCTAGGGGGTATATTCTCATCATGCTAAAAATTTCATTATTCTATGATTGAACTAAACTTGAAAAACCCCCACCTGTAGCATTTTACGGCCTTCTAATTAATTAATTGGTGATCAATCAATTAGAAGCATTAAACTACATAGAATAATTCTTCAATTTAATTCAAAGAAACACAATTAGCAAGAATGAATAACAAATCAACACAATAAAAATTAAGATATACTGAAATCTTTGGATAACAAAATTAATTGATAAATGAAAATAAATAAATAAATACAAGACCAAGATTTAAACATTTTCAAAACACATAGAGAAAGATTAAAGACAAAAAACTTAATAAAGTTCTCACAAATCTCCCAAAAGTCATTTCTTCATGCTTCGCTTTGCTGCCTCCAAAATGCCCTCTTTAGATTTTTCATTAACAAAATCTACGTCTTAAAACTAAAACTAAATCCTAAACTAAAAATTTATTGTCTTAAAAAAAATTGCTAGGGATACCATGTTAGACGTGTATGTCCTAAGGAGTAAAAATGTAATATGTTTTTGGGGACATTTTTAACAATAAAGAATTTATTTATTATTTATACACCAAATCTTGTCCTTTTTACGTTCATATTTGTTGAATGTTTGTTAAGCAAGCAATAGTCTGAGATTGTCAATCTAAACCTTTAAGAATTAGGCATATGATGGACAGATTATATGGATGATTCTTAAGGTGACGGTCTAAATCATAAGATCCGCAATTGAGGGAATAAAGTTGGGCGCTTTATTCATGTAAAGATTGTTATGTTGTCTATATCTCTATTGAGAGATGCTTTGTCTTGACCATCGGAGGTGGACTCCATGAATAAAAACATTGTTACATTGTCATAGGTGACGATGCGTTGGATCGGGACACCAAGTGAATTGATTTGAATTAATAATCCTGTCTCGGAAAATCAATTCAATTTAGAAAATTATTTGTATTGTATCTTAATCCTAAGATAAATAGTGGCCCGTTGTTTTAACTTGTGTCTTTTGATATACCAAAGGGTGACATCTACATTTTAATAGTGGTACGCATGCTGGTACGTTGGAGGCATAACTCTTGATAGCATAGACCTATTATTCATATATATGGAATCCATAGGTCCTCTTTAGGAGTAGTGATATGCTCTTATATGTGTTATCTTATAATTGAAAAACTGAAGCGTTCAACTATTTAGATAAATAGGTGTAACTGAATGGTATACTGTTTTTCGATAGTAAGTTTTTCGATGGACAGATAATGGAACGTAAGATAAAAAAAATCAGGAAGGTAAGACATAACTTATCCTTAAGCCGATTATGGATAATCTTATGGGGATACGATACGTTATGATATGTCATGGAGACTTAGCTATACAAGCTTCGTAATTCTATATAGTTCGAGAGTGCAATTCTAAGCTTTTAGTGGAGTAGCATTGGAGTTGATAATTATGAAATGTATATCTAGGATGTTGGGTTTCATAATTATCGAGAGCTTGAACTATATAGATCCATTGGTCCCCTTTGCTAGCCCACAAAAATCCTATAATGATACGGCGTACTTTTCCAATAATTGATGACTTAAGTCAAATTTATCAGATTGACTAAAATTCAATAAAATCAGATAATTCATGTCTGTTTATCGGTTAAATTAATTTTATGATAAAATTAATTCAAGATAAACTTGTTGAATTATCGGGAATGGATAATTTGTCTGTTTATCGGTTGGATTAACTTTGAATTAATTCAAGATAAACTTGTTGAATTATCAAGAATATTTATTTTCCTAGAAATTATCTAGATATGACTATTTTAATTAGATAACTTCTCTATAGGGTTATTTGAATTAAAACTGAGGCTCTATCCGAAGCGTCTCGGATGGGAAATAAAGATTCGTAGGAAATTTTTATTGGAGGTTTGGCAGGCAGATCTGCCAGTTCAGTCTATAGACTGACGATAAAAGGATCGCACGTTTCCAAGCGGATTTTATCAAATATTCTGATTTGATTCTGATTCGAATTTTCATGGCCTTATTTGACAAGGACTGACCTGGGCCCAACCTTTATAAAAAGGGAATGAGTCTCTTTATTATTAAGATTAATTGAGAGATTAAGAGTGAAACTCTGTTGATAAGATTTTAAAAACTCCTTAAGAGCTTTTATTCACAAATAACGAACACTAGCTTTGGGTTCTCTTAATTGGTTGGAAGGAGAGTTGCCTGGTGGAAGAGCTGTACATGTGAGTCCATATTTACTCGATCGTGGATAGAGAATAACAAAGAAGACCAGTTAATTGAGACTCTTTTAGAACGTTACTTCTCTTTACGAATTGCAGGAGTTCTTTGGCATTCAAAGGTTAGTAAGATCTGGTTAATTTATGCATATAGCATATCAAACTTGTATTTTGAAAAATACCCTAATATAAAAATTTAAAAATTTCGTTGTGTACTATTTTTTCTGCATACCAACTCTAATATCAACTTGTGTATCAACTTACAAGTTGTCATGTTTTTATTAATATGTATTTAAGAGATTGCCACATCAATATATAGGTTGCATCTACTAATAAATTTATGATAACTCAAAAGTTGGTACACAAGTTTGGATTAAAGTTGATGTCCCTAATATTACTCATTTTGTTTCTTTTCTTTTTCCTCTTTTATTTTCTTTTTTAAGAAAATGAAACTTCATTCAACCAAAATTAGTGCAAATAAAGTTGCATAAAACCACCCATTAAAGGCACAAATTATTCTAAAAAAAATGACTGGATCCACTAGTAAAATTGAATGATGTGATAAAAGATGGCATCGAGACGTAGAGGGGAATAACTCGCTTGACTCAAATTAGAGCTCTTCAACGGCTTGTCACAAAACACACTACAGTCGATGGATAACCCCAATCGACCAAAATCAAACCTACCCTAGTAAGAGTGCAAACAACCCAGCGTAGATGTAAATCTAGCTGCCAATCACTATACTTGACGCCACATGCTTTTATTATTCATCTATTAGTGTAAATTATTGTTGTTCCTTGTATAATATATTCGTGAAATTGTTCATGTTTGCTCTACAAAGCCCCATGTCATATTACATGTAGATGTGTATGCTACATTTAAGTTTTATATCATACAGACGTAGATGTGACAACCCACTTTTTCGAGCAGTCACTTTGCTTTCTTAAACATTGTTCTTAAACAGTAATCTTACTTACTTAGTAAGAAAAATAGTGAATTAATTTTTTTTAAACATTCTTTAAAACGTACTTAAAAACTATTGCGACCTCTGTCGCCATTCAAGTTGAGACATTGCTTAACTCTTGCCTTTAAAACTATTTCAAATCGTTTCTTAAAGCTTATTAAGAAACGTTTATCAAATCATAGCTCAAAACTTTACTTTATAATTTTATAAAACATTTCGTACAAAGTATCTTAAAACTTTTAAAAACATTTCTTAAAACTCTGATTTTCTTAAAACTTTGAAAACACTATATTAAATAGTAGAAAATATTTCTTTTGAACAGCGAAAACTTACTGTGGTGGTGTCTATACCCAAATCTTCGCATTTGCCCTTCGTAACACCCAGCTTTTTTAACGGGTCCTACTAGTCACCCATATAACTACCTACATTATGAAGAAACTTTTTAATGAGCTTTCGTTGAGTAAGTTCAAACATAAACTCACAAATCATTTAAACATGCTTTAAAAACTTTTCTCATAAAAAACTTTTCTCTTAAAATATTTTTCATAAACGTTTTTCATTAAACATTTCTGAAACATTTTCATAAACGTTTTTTATAAACTTTTTCTTGAAAACATAAAAATGTTTTTCATAAACGCTTAACATAAAACATTTCTCAAAATGTTTTGCATAAGCATTTAACGTAAATACTTTATAAGAAGGAATACAAGCAAATTCATAATGCATTATTCTAATTATGCTTAATTATGAACTTCAATTATGAGCATTTAATGAACACTCTTTTCTTACTTTAACTTTCTATCCTTATTCTTTAACTTTTCTTATCTTACTTTACCTTTCATTATCTTACTTTAGTGTTCGTACCAACATCATCGATCATGATATTATAAACATGATGCTTCCGTTGTGGAAGACTTGAGACCATCGATCACCGAGGCCATGTACCTCACATCTAGGAAGTCAAACTTTAACTTTATTTTCATTACCTCACAACAAGGAGGTTGGTACGATACTTTCTTTTTATCTTTATGTTACCTTCTTATTAACTTTAGTGAGCATATCAAATGCAATCACATCATATGTAAACACACTTACAAATCAAGCTTATACTCTAAAACCTACTACATAACAAATGCAACATAAAACAAAAACACATTTTGCAAGTCATAACTTGTTCTCTTTGAAACTTATTGCATAAAAGATGCAACTTATTGCATAACAAATGCATCATAAAACTTATAACTTAAACTATAAAACATTATGCATTATCAAAATGCAAAACATAGTTTAAATACTTTGAAAATCATAACTTGAACTTTTAAAAACATTATACATATCAATATGTAAATAGACTTTAAACATACAGTTGCAAATTTATTGAAAATCTTGCTTTAAATCTTTAAAACTTTTTGCATAATAAATGCAAACAGATTTTAAAAAAAACTTGCATACTAATTGCAAACTCATTTATAAACATATATATAAATAGTTAAAAATCATTTACTTCATGCTGTAGGTGACGTTTAAAACTTACCTAGACTTAGCTCTAACATTCTCTATTCTGTTCCTTTTCTTTTCATTAGTCGGCCTCTTGTGTCCTGATCAAACGACAAATGACTCATTAATTAACTTTCCTTTTATCAATCTACTCGATTGATAATAAAACGTAAACATTAAACATTCATTCTCCTTTTTTTTTTTCATAACTTGGTTTACTATTCGTTTACCCTTCTATTTACTTAATTTTGTAACCCGTTGCTTTTGACTTTGTAACCCACTAGTTACCTTTCGTTTACTTAAACATTCCTTATTGAATCTCTCGTCTCACATAACGTTTTCGTTACCTAACGTATTACGGAACATTTTTTGTCTAAGAATGTTATGCTAATTTAGAGTGTTCAACTCCGTTCTAGTCATTTTTGTAAAAATACCCTTAACGGGTTTTTCGTCAACTTCGTAACCTTATAAAACACATTGCTTAGCTTTATCATTCTATTTCTTACATGTTATGAAAAAATTCCTGTGAAGGAGCGTTTTTTCGATATCAACGTTTTGAATTTGTTTTGACCATTTTCATAAAATGACCATTTTGCCCTTAATCTTTTTTTTTTCTTTCATTATTTCCCTTAACTAAACTTTAATTTCTTAAAAACTTAGCATCTATGATACTTACTGCCTGCAGCAGTATAGGAAACCAACGTTTTCTAGTGAAAACCTAGTTTTAACACAATTTTATAGTTTTGACCCAAAATACAAAAATATTTACATTTTTGCCCCGGAACCAAAAATGACCAATTTATACCAAAACATTTATTTTTTCACAACGAATAAAACTTATGAAAGCACTATGGTCAAATTCCAAACATTTCATTATGTTTTAATTCCTTGAAATTTTGTGCCTAAAATTTCGTAAAATTCATAACTTCTAAACCAAGAAGAATTTTGGAAAATTGCCAATGTTGTCTTTATAGTTTTGACGAGTTCTACAACTTTCATGTTTTAACTTTCTTGAAATTCCATTGTTTAGAGGGACTTTTTGACTGATTTCTAAATCTGTCGAGAATTGTTTTTTTTTTTTGTAATTTAGTCTCTTTTGAAATTTTACTAAAACCTTTACTTTCTTCCCTTCATAATCATCACCATCAACATATAACATACAACAATCATTCCATATTGTCCATTTACATGCCATATGTCAAAACATTTCATCAACACATAATATGCATATTGAAGCATAAACTTTAATTAACAAGGCTAAGATTTTACCTAATCCTTGCTAGGGCTTGTCCTTCCTTTTCATTGCTTGAAATCCTTCAAAGTCCTCTTGATATCAATCCCATACCTCATCATAAAAATTTCATCAAAACTTGAACAAAAACCCTAGTATACAATAGGGAAAAGTTTTGAGTTTTACCTTAAAACTCCCTACACTTCTTAAGAGCACTTGCTCTTGGTTCTTTACATACCTTGGAAGCTTAGAATTCATCTAAATTTTTTGAAGAAACTTTCATGGAGGGGACGGTTTTTGGAGGGAAAAAATGAAACATTTTTTTTCCTTCTTTATTCCTTTCTTTCTTCCTTTTTTTCTCTTCTTTTTTTTTTCCCATCGTGGAGGCCAAGTTTGGTCTCATATATCATTAATGTATTCACACTTTTTCTTTTTCCTTTTTCTTTTCTTTCCTTTTTTTTTAATAAAAAGGTGATGAGTCATCACCTTGATAATCAATTAGATTACCTTGGGTGACCAAATGTGATTGGGCCATATTAGTGGATATGGTGGCCTAATCAAAATTTTCAAGGTGTCCCATCAACTTTTATACAGTTTAAGTCTAAACTGATAGTATTTTTCCTATATTGTTGGTATTTTTTCTATATAGTTTATGAGGTCCCATAACCCCCCACACTTATTTTTATCCATCACATAATATAATTCCAATATTATCTAACTTTGTACTGTCTAAATTGATACTGACAGTATTTTTCTTATATTGTCGGTACATTCTCTATACTGTTACAGCATTTCTTATTCATCTGTATTCTCTAAACAGTATTATTCCTATACTATTTTAACTTAAACAGTCTAATTTCTATATCACATGATCTTAAACAGTCCAATTTCTACACTGTGTTACTTTTGCAGTGTAATTTTTTATACTGCATAACTATATCAGTGTACTTTCTTACATTGTATTATTCTAATATTGTATAATTTTTCATGTTATTGTACAGTATTTTTCCTTAAACTGTATTTTTTATCTTAATATAATCATTAACTTAATGCATTTTTAATGTTGTAAAATGCTCAGGTGTTACAATATCAACTGCTTCATCGAACAACTTTGGAAGTGACGTATGTCGAGGACGAGACCCTTAAACATGCCTTCTATGAGCAGTTACGAGATAAAGGCCTACTATGGTCATTCGCTCTAGAATAGCCGGGCAACTTCTCCCAGATGCTTACTTATGCTCGAAAACATGTAGACATTACGGACTATATGAAGAGTCATTGGGAAAAAGAAAGGAGCAAAAAAAGAAAGAAGAATAAAGACCCGCTCGAGCAAGGCGAAGCTGACTAGATCAATAAGCCAAAGATCGATAAGCCAAGGGTTCCCACTAGGAATTTTAAAGCTACGCTCCTCTAGTCACCACTATAGACTAGGTGTTAAACTAAGTAAGTAGCCGCAATCTATTAGTAGGCCCACCACCTCCAAAAGGAAATCGAGCAAAAAAAGATCAGAACAAGTACTGTAACTCCCATAAAAACATCGGGCATAATACATGGGAATTGCATGCAATTAAAGGATCAAATCGAGAGGCTCGTTGGACACAAACAACTTAGGGAGTTCGTTGAACAGGTTTTCACTTTGAAACAACAGTAGGAGAAACGACTAGACTGCTAGGGAAGGCTAACTGAGGATATTGAACACCGACCGTTTGAAAGCCCTAGACCTGCTAAACATCATGCATATGATCTTCGGTGGGCTAGTTACAAGGATACTGCCAATGGTTGGCAAGCTTACACTCAAGAAGCCCTCCTAGTCAAGAAAGGAGACCTGATGAATATGTCTAAACATATCAACAAGATATGCCGGTAGGAAGACATTGCTACTTCACTGAGGAGGAGGTAGATAGGCTTATCCACCTACACAATGAAGCTTTAGAGTGTGAACTTTAGATTGTAAACAACGTAGTCCAACGAGTACTGATCGACAATGGTAGCTCGACAGATATCCTATTCGAATAGGCCTTTCACAAGCTGAATATAAGCAATGTGGTGCTTGTCCCAATACAACTTCTCAGAGGAATATGTCCGAGTAGTAGGCAAGATCTATTTGCCAGTCACCTTTTGCGAAGATCGTGCTCTGGTTACTCGGTTGGTCGAATTTCTAGTGGTGGACAAACCATCTCATCATAATATCATTATCAGAAGACCAACTCTTAACGTATTGAAAGTCATGGCCTCCATTACCATCTAGTTATGAAGTTTCCCACCTAGAACAGAGTCGAAGTGACAAGGTTAAAGTAAAAAGACTTTAGGGACTGCTATGTTAAGGCCATGAAGGAAGCAGCAGCTCGATAAATGAACATCTTGGCCATTTACAAAGTGGACAAGAACGAGTTTCCTGCCAAGGAGGGACTGAAGATGTTGTCCGACCTCGACCCGTGACTGAAGAAGTATGAGCATCACCTATTGAGGACCTCGTCCTATTTCACTTAGACCTTGAGCATCTCGACCGAATGGTTATGTTTGGGTCTCAGCTAAAGCCCGAGATCCGAGCAGGCTTGGAGAAATTCCTAGCGGAATATCAAAATGTGTTCGACTCGTCCCATGAGGACATGCCTGGGATTGACCCGAGTGTTATTAGCCATCATCTAAATGTGAACCTTGAGCACAAACCCATTACCTAGAAAAGGAGAGCCTTTAACCCAAAAAAGGTATGGTGCCATAAATGAGGAGGTATAGAAGCTACTCAAAGCTGGGTTTATCCAAGAAGTCATTTACCCTAAGTGACTAACGAATGTGGTCCTAGTTAAGAAGAGCAATGAGAAGTGACGAGTTTGTCTTGACTTCATAGACTTAAACAAAACCTACCCGAAGGACTGCTTCCCCTACCTTGGATCGACCAGTTAGTAGATGCAATCACCAGCCATGAGCTGTTAAGCTCCATGGATGTATATCAGGGTCTAGATCAGATTGGCCAAAAAGGACCAACTTAAGACCACTTTCATGACTGATTAGGGGCTATTTTGCTATGTTGTTATCCTATTCAGGCTAAAGAATGCCAGGGCCACATGTCAATGCTTGGTAAACAAAATGTTTGCTTGGTAGATCTAGAAAACCATTGTAGTATACATGGATTACATGCTTGTGAAGTCGGTCTGAGCAACCAATCACATTGCCGATCTCTGAGACAGTTTAAACGTCCTCTATGAGTATAGATGAGGGTCAAGCTAGCCAAATGTGTGTTCAAAGTGGAATTAGGGAAGTTCCTTGGTTCATCATCAACCACCGTGGCATCAAAGTGAACCCAACTAAGGCCCGAGCAGTTATAGACATGCACCTGCCCTGCACCGTTAAGGAAGTGCAAAAGCTTACTAGAATGATTGCTACCCTATCAAGATTTTTCTCTAAATCTACCGACAAGTGCCAACCTTTTTGTCAAACATGCAAGGGGAAGTTTAGGTGGAGCAAAGAGTGAAAGGAAGTGTTTTGAACCCTTAAAAGGTATTTATTGACACTTTTGCTCCTATCTAAACCTCCACTGAGGGAATACTTTATGCTTATTTGGTGGTATCTAAGCAGACGGTCAGCTTGGTCCTAGTCAGGGAGGAAGAAAAAATTCAGAAGCTTGTCTACTATACTAGTAAAGCTTTCTAAGAAGCCGAGTAGAGATGCTTGTCATTGGAAAAGCTGGCCTTGGTCCTTATTACCTCTTTTCTAAAGCTCTAGCAATACTTTTATGGGCACATCATCCAAGTCCCAACCAAGTACCCCTTGTGCCAAGTCCTCCAAAGCCTAGAAATTTCTGGTCGGATGGCTAAGTGGTTGGTTGAGCTCAGGGAATTTGAGATCCAATTCGTGCCCTGGATGATCATTAAAGCACAAGCCTTGGCCTACTTTATAGCCTAGTTCTCAAGGGTTGACCAGGCCACCACTTTAATCGAAAAGGCACCCGTTGAAAACCCTGACCCTGCCAGTAACAGTACAAGTGGACATGAGCCCGAGTGGAAACTATTCATAGACAGATCATCCAGCACAAACGAGTCAGGTGCTGGACTTGGTCTTGTCAGCCCATATGGTTACAAAACTAGTTATGCACTTCGGTTTGATTTCAAGGCCTCCAACAACGAGGCCAAGTATGAGGCATTGATAGCCAGTCTTAAAATTACATGAGAGCTCGTCGTGGACCATATCTACATTCACAGCAATTCCATGCTTATGGTCCAGTAAGTGATTATGGATTCCAAGCTCGAAATGAATGCATGTCGGCATATTTGAATGAATTTAAGGCCCTACTTAGGCAATTTAAGAGCTTTTAAGTGACACAAATTCCCAAAGCCGAGAATACAGAAGCCAACATACTCACTCAGCTAACCGACATACTCAGCCCTCGAAGACAACAACTTGATGTCGATACCTATTGAGAGGTTAACCAAGCCAAGCATCGAAACATAATTCATGAGTGAAGTAGTCGAGCAAACCAAAACCTAGATAGACCTGATCATTTGATACCTAATCACAACTAAATTGCCTAGGGACAAAGAATAAGCCTGGTATGTTTGCAAACTTGGCCTGGTATTCGATGATCGAGGAAAGACTTCATTGATGCACTACACAACACCCTACCAGAGATGTGTCAAACTATTGGAAGCCAAGTATCTCGTGGAGGAAATCCATAGTGGGTTGTGCAGCAATCATGCGGGTGGATGTACCAAGGGTACTACTGGCTGACCATGAATCAAGATTGCAAAGATTATACCCACAAGTGCTTTAAATGCTAGCAGTTTACTTGGGCAATAGGACAACACACCGAACCCCTCAGTTTGATCATTTACACTTGGCCCTTCGCCAAATAGGCCATCAATCCTGTAGGACCTTTCCCTTGGCTCGACTAGAGTTCAAGTATTGCATAGTGGCCATTGATTATCTCACAAAAATGTGTAGAGGTTGAGCCCTATACTAACATCAATGAGGCTAAATGCACCAACTTTATCTAGAAGAACATAATTTGTCGATACGGTATCCTACATACAATTGTCACTAATAAAACCAAATAGTTTGAAGCAGTGGGCCTCTTGAAGATGTGTGAGCAGCTTGACATCAAGAAGGCTTTTTCTTCATTGGGATATTCCTAGGGTGACGGGTAGGTCGAGGCTATCAACAAAACCATCAAGGATAACTTAAAGAAGAAGTTGGAAGGCCCCGAAGGCATTGGATCGATGAGCTTCCAAAGGTCCTCTTGGCATATCGCATGACTGTTCGAACTGCCATAGGATGGACTCCTTTCTCCTTGGTCTACGGAGTTAAAAGCAGTAATCCCAATAGATGTTGGCTTATCAAGCTATAGAGTGGAACATTATAATGAACAAAAGAATGCTAAGCTTGTGATGGCCGAACTCAACTTGGTAGAAGAGAAATGAGATACTACTTACATTGAACAACTATTTGGAACCGGGTTGTGACTTTACTATAACAAAAGTATCCAACAATCAAGGAGCTTTAGAGTTTGAGACTTAGTTTTGAAGAAAGTGATTGTCGAACAACCCGAGCTTGGATCTTTTAGGCCCAAATGGGATAGACCATTTAGAATAGTCGGCATCGTCCAACCAAGAACATATAAGATACTGATATCGAAGGAAACATGCTTGCCTGCCCGTGGAGTGCCGAGCACCGAAAGAGATTCTATTGCTAACTCAGGAATAAGACCCCTTTGACCTCTAGTTTTGACAGCCATTCCTTTTATAAAGCTCTTGTAAAAATTTGTCAACCAAGGCAATAAATGAATGTACATCAAATAGACATCAATGAATAAACACATTCTTGAGAATTCTCTGCCTGAAAAATAAAACAAAAAATAGACTAAAACGACAACACAAGCTAACAGCTTAAGCTTGGACCAATTTAACTCCTAACTAGAGGGTTGATTGGCAAAAAACCATAGGCGAACTTGATATACGAGTTTTCCCAGTCCAATGAAATTGTAGACTACCAGACCCTGGGACACTGAGTCCCAATTGACCCAGGAATAAAACTCCTGACCATTGGACATAGAATTCCTAAAAGATTTAATAACCCTAAGGAGTACAGAGGTATCATGACATCATACCCCAAATTTGAGCATAATATGCTAAAAAAATTATATAAAAAATAGATAGTAAACAAATAGCAATTTGAACAACTCAATATTTGGAAAAATTAAATGTTGTATAAATAGTTGTTTGGGGGTTACAATAACTGACACCTCCCATACCCGAGCATAAACAAAAAAGAAAAAGAGAGAAAAAACAACAAAAAAAAGGAGGGCAAGAACCTTAAATGTCAGACTGAGTGTTATCTTCGGCGTCCTTAACGTATAGATCAATAACAACTGTGGTTGTTCTGCTTCTACCTGTAGCCATCTTGCTTGGTTGGGGCTGGGGTCTCCTTCTAGTCCTCGTTTTCCTCCTTGCCTCTACCCTTCTCCTTGGGGTCGCCGACAAGCGATAAGTCAAAGGTGGCTGCTTCAGGATGCTTCGTCATGATGTAGTCTTGTAGGTCCTTCATCCTGAGGAAATAATTATTAGAGAACTCCTTTATGTCTTAGAAATTCTCCACTACTTGGTGCGTTGCCTCAGCTAGCCTCGTCGGTAGCTCTTCTCCAAGGAACCTCTAGTGTTTTGCTTTCATAGCTTGGGCCCTTTGAACTTCTTCTCGGGCCTCACTGGCCTTTTCCTTATCTGCCTCCAATTTTGCCTTGACCTGGGCCAGCTCATCAACGAAGTTCTTTAGCTTTTCCTTGACCTCAGCAGTCTTTTTGAGTGGCCTTGATGGCCCTATCCCTCTACACCTTGACTTATTGCTTGGCCTTGAGGTCGACAACTTTGAAGGCTGCATAAGCATGCGAAGTTTAATGTTAGTAAAACCAAGTAAGAATGACTCAGGAAAAGAATCTCAGAACTTGAGATGGAACCCACCTAAACTAAGTGCTAGAAGGTCGACTCAAAGCATTCTAAGTAAGTTGGAAAGAGCTGAAGAACTCTTCTGGGGGACCAGATCATTAAAGTACTTGACAAAGGATAGGCATAAAGAATACCAGGTCATCCTTGGTCGGTCGACTGGTGGAGCTATCGGTGGAGGTGGAGGAGGAAGAATGTTCTAGCTTGTTAAAGCCCCTTGGTAAGACACCAACCCTAACTGCTGGGTGTTTGAGGCAGCAATGATGTCAGGTTGCTTGGCTTACTCGATTTTTTTTCTCTCGCTCTTAGCCTTGGCCTTGCCCTAATCTTAAAGCTCTATCATTCTTTGGAGCCTCTCTTCCCTAGATAGTTGGTAGGACAACATGTTTGTAAAACAAGAGAAACAAAGTCAAGGGATGTTTGGGAAAAATATGAAGATTGGTCTTTAAACAAACCTTTAATGTAGAGCGGGCCTGGTGGGCATATTTACCTTATTTTATCCTCGAAGCCCTCGTCGGCAATGGGTGGCCCTAGATTAGGGGAACCACCATGAGAGCCATCGAAACTGGACGATAATAGCACCCTTACCTACTGCCTAGGTCAGAAGGACCTTGACACTGGGACGTCAGCCACCCTTTGCTATGCTATTATCACTTGCTTAGGCAATTGAGCAAGTGGGATGTCATCATGTCTAGAGTTGGTTGAGTTAGAACCCAGCCATAGTTTGCTAAGCTCATCTTGTTTAGCACAAATGCCTATTGTAGGACAAGATCAGGCTTCCTCAACAAGTCCTTGGCAGATTGCCTAACCGCCCCTAATGCCTATGGTCTCTTCGATCAAAGATGGCCTTGTTCAAACCGTCGGCACTATCTGGTCGGTAGGAACCCCTTCTTCCAACCAAGACAGCCATCTTCCGCTGGCATAGAACCACTTGAACTTTCATAGCTTGTCCTAGTCTAGATTGCCGAGGATGAATTCCTTGAAAAATCTAGTGAAGTAATATCACTCGACCAGCCATGGAAGCTTCTTCATTTTGAACACCTACCTAAAGGCTTTCCATGACATCTCGAAAACATACGTATATCCACAATACGTACATGCTGATCAGTGAGCAGTAACAGTTTGGGTTTAGCTGCATGGTGCATACATTTAAGTCATTAAGGGCTAGGCAAAAAAATGGGTGCATTGGTAAACAGAGGCCTGCTTGGAAGAATTCTACATACAGAACAATGCACCCCTCTGGCGGTTCATCAAGGGAGTCCCTAGCTTTAGGTAGTGTAACACCCCTTTACAGGCGCCACATGAAACGTTGCTTTTACCTTTAAACTTAATAATTACAGATAAGAAGTATGAAACAATCAACAACAACACTCAGATAAATATCCTAAGAAATATATCCATTTAAAAAAAAATACTTCTGGATTAACTTTTCCTCATTAGTTAGCCCGATGGAATACTTAAGATATTCCACTAATTGAACACTTATAGAAAACTTAGTTTACAAAAACAAATATTTAACAAATATAAACTCACGCATATAATGCAAACACTCCTAACTTCTAATCAAACAACTAATTAAGACTAATTATGAAGAAATGAACTATATAGCGTATTCTTTAATAAATAACCTAAGAAACTAAAAATCTAAAATGCAAATTACATTCAATAAATTATAAGTTCAAAGAACATATCGCAAATAGAATTGAGTTTTAAACAAAAATAAATGTGAAACATAATATATTAAATTTTGTTTAAGTTTAAATTCCTTTATGACATGACTCCGTTTCAATCCAATATTCCTTATACACACGTCCGTCCTTGTCCTCCATCCTAATCGACCTGTATCTTATCCTTATCTGCAACATGATAAAAACTAAGCAAGTATAAGCTAAGTAAATACACATTCCTATCTCACAACATAAAATATTTCATAAAAATAATTACATATCATAGCCATAATTATAGTAGTGCACAAAGCACAGGTTTATATAGAACATATCTTTTTATTTAAACTTCTATATTAAAACATTATTCATTTCATCTTTAAAGGCATAAGCACTGTACCGTCAACATAAGCATAGTTGTATGAGAAGAGTAAAGTAGTTAATCCCACATCAAACGTACAAGTCTAAACCTTGCGGGACATCATAAACATAAACATAGGGTGCGTAACACTTAATTGAGTGATACATATACATATATATATATATATATATATATATATATATAAGCTTTCTTTGAAAACTTGTCATAAACCATAAAAAAATATAAAAACACCCTTAGGAAAATTCATCGTAAAAGGTCTTGAAATAATAACATTAAATCACAAACCTTTGCCCATAAAAATTGCTTAACATTTTTATAAACTTTATCATGTTGTAGGTGAGAATGTACTTACTTGACTTGCTTGCTTACTAAACCTAAAATCGGGTGACGTTGTTGCGATTCTCGATGTACTCTTCTTTTGGAGTGTTCATGTCAATCATTCATATAATACTTGAAATTAATATTCATGTTCATGGTATCATTTTATACCATATTACATCATCATAAATTATTATTAACGAAACAAAGCATCTTTCAGTTACAAACATACACTTAGAGTCAAGAAACATAAGGGCAGAAAACTTGACCTTTAATCACTTAGAGAAATTAATCTCAACTTATAAGCATGAATAAAGTATAAGAATTATTCCATAACATAGCTAATTCAAGTTAATCTGTCAGTCATAAAAACTATTTGACCTTCAAGGATTCATAATCCTATATTTTTCCACATAAAATTAGAGCATGGAAATTTTTAGGAATAAATTTAACAACACACACACACACACACACACATATATATAATTCTCATATTTTTCCTTGGCCATAAAAATTTGATTTGATAATTAAAATAAATCACAAAGTCAATACTATAAACTCTGCCAGTAAAGCCTACGTAGTGAGCAATACTAATTAAAAATTGTGGATTAAATCATTTATGTTATAAAATAATTTATAAAAATTAATACACATAATAGATACATAAAATCATAACACATCCAAAATTCAGCTCTAAATAAATTCAAAAAAATTCAAACACACATTCAAATGCAAAGTTAATATTAACACTAGATGTGCTAAACAACAAACATATTTTATTCAAACATTTTTATAAAATCACATATACATGATATGCTTCTAAAATTTTTATGTCACATGCTTAACATATAAATAAATGCTAGAAAAATAATAAATCATGTAAAACATATTTAAAGGTATGATTTATCATCTTATGAATTATATAGAGCATATCAGGCAGGCATATATAACCATTGAGTACTTAGCAATCAACAAATTTTTTTACATATATTTAGTTAATATACCAACAATGACTTATAATTTTTTTACAAAATCAAAAGACTCATTTTGTCTCTAAAAGGACTCTACAAAACACTAATACAAATTTGCTAAAAAATAAAATTCTATGAGTAGCGTTTGATTGAAAGTTCATAACCCTAAAAATATTTTGAACGAAAATTTATAAAAAATCTAAGACATTTCTAAAATATATATATAGACATCATATCTAAAAATTGCAGCAAAATAAAATTATTTGATTTCAAAACATTATCACAACATTGCCAACTGACTGAAAACACTAAAATTCTCACATCACACTCCAATAACATATTAATTTCATGAAATTTCATGACATCATATGAACATAAATGCTTTCAACCATAAAATAACATTATTATAATCAAAGTAATAAATAAAATAATTTATTTTTCATAAAAATATACATGTGTACACATTCACGACATAAAAGAATAGTTTTCCAACAAATTGTGTCATAAAACAATACATATCAATCATAAAATTCAAAACCATGAAAATCTTTAAATCTTACGTTAAATTCTTATGTTTTCTTTCCACAAATACGAAAACTTGCATGCAAAATCTCCAAAAAGAATTCCTTCTGCTTTGGCTTGAAAAGAAAAGAAGGATGAATGATGAGATATCAGCTTCGGGGGGTGGAGAGATGATGGAGACTTGGAGAGTTTTGAGTGATGGTGAAGGCCTAAAAATGTGAATTTGAGAAAGGGTGAGGGAAGAGAATTTTTTTAGTTGGAAATTAAGAGAATAAAGACTTTGGTGTCTTAAAGGTATGTTTATAGGTTTATGAGAGATAAGAGATTGGATAAGTGTAGAAAACTCTAGTCCTAGTTTCAGTAGGTTTCTTTTTTTCTTTTTCTCTTTTGCCTTCACCATAATTTTCTTTTGTTCTTTTTTTTTTCTTTTCATTTTCGAGGCACAAATGCGTTTTTGTATCTTATATATATAATATAATTATAATTATAATGTTATATGGTTCTATATAATATAATGTAATAAATGTAATATAATTTAATTATAATACATAATTATTTATATACAACAATAATGTTTGCTTCCATAAACCAAAAAATATTAATTTACATATTATTTTTTTGAACACTTTATATTATCGAGTTTCTTAACACCATAATAAAAAAATTACACATGTAATTATCATAACATCATAAATATTATAAAAATGAGAAAATATGTAACAAAATTCGTGTCATCATCAAGAATTTAATTCTAGGGCATACAAAACTCTAGAGCATTATGAAGTATAAGTTTAGAGCAAGTTGAAACTCTTAAAAAAAAACAATAAATATTCTAAGCTTATCATCATTTTTGACATAAACATCCCAAGTACATCGATCCCTTATAGCCGTCACCTATGACATTATTAAACAAAAAGTTAATTTACTTAGCATAAATTATAATAACACTTAAAATATTGCATTCTAGGCAGGACCACAATTACATCAATGGAAACCTCGTACTCTCGACGAAGGTCGTCCAAGCGGGCTTGGGTCATTGCTGAAGTGTACTCGATAGCAAAAGTCTATCCAAGCTGACACATTCAATAGACTACTACTTAACAGACCCTTGTTTCCATAGGTGTTAAGGCTTCCTCCTCATCCTCAGTGTCATTGCGACCCTTGGTTCATTGCCCTTCCTCGGCACTACCGGCCCTTTCAACGTTGACTTTGCCCATGACTTGGGCCCTTTTCGGTGTTGTCCTAGCTTGAGGAGTTTAGCCCACTCACAACAGCCTCCAAGTAGGCTCAATCTTGTTCGTTAGCTCGAGACATGCCCACGATGGCCGCTCTGATGTATGGGTCCTCCTCCTGCATAGTCGAATTGGGGTCGTTCCTTCCAGTAGGTCCAAAAATTTTTGGAGGCAATCCCATGCTCTAGGCTCAGGATTTGGGCCAGCTGAGTTGCCTCTTCTTGCTTGGTTGCCCTCTTAGTGTTTCCCCTCTCTGCGGGGCTTGATTAATTAGACTTAGTATTGTCATTCGACCTGAGGATGTTAAGGGATTGGTTTTCAGAATCACTTAAATCATTCATTTTATGGTCTAGAATTACCTGTTTTGGTTTGAAGTGAGTAAAGGTTCTTGAGTTCACAAGTAAAGTTCTACTTGATAGCTAAATACGAGCTTTGAGAAAATTCGTAAGCAAAGTGAACCTAATGAGAGGGGGCTACCCTATTTAGAACCACAAGTGGATGCCAAATACAAAGAGGTGCTATAATTACACTTGTTAGGGAAATAGTGAGCCTAACAACTGAAGTGTCACTTATGTAGGATCGCCTCAAAGGGCCTTTAGGATCCCGTGATCTTAAGAACGTATATCCAAGGGCCATGTTAGCTGACCAACCCTGCTCGGGTAGAGTGCAAGCTAGCTGAGCACCGACCAAGTACACTAGGAGGCTACTGTGCTTAGCACCTTCCTCGAAGAGCTCAGGTCGGCTGGCCAACCACTTTGCTTATATAGAAGTCATTTTTGGAGTTCACACGACTGCCCATTGATTGGCATATTTTCCCGAGGTGGTCCCTGGGGCCTCCTTTGACTGCCGCACAAAATGTCACCTCCTCGGGAAGAACGCGTGCTCGTGCTAGATGGATATGGCCTAAAATCGAGTAATAACACATTCCCAAGGCCACTACATGGCCTTATTATAGCCCTTAGATGAAAGGTTATCCACCTTTTGGGATTGTGACACATTTCACCTATAGCCCTCACGTTACCGTACGGAGCACTCGGATCAAAGGTGAAACGCATTTTACACTCAGTCCAAGTGGTGGGCTGTAAATATGAGTATTCACTCCACCAAGAAGGTAAGTGACTCTTTCATACCTAACTCTGGTCTCCCCCTTGGTCGAACAAGTACTAGATTTGAGTGTCGGAGAGCCCTTGGTAGGCACCACACCTGTGTCCTCTTTACCTCTAAGACGTTCCCTCTTTTTATAGGTCCCTAGTAAGGCCGAGACAAGTATGACAGGCAATTCGACCACGTGGGCAACCGCATGTGGTGTTGATCGACAGCGAGGCATCAACAGTAGGGTCTAAAGATATAAAGATGACAAAAGCTTTTTTTCTCCTCTCTTGTAATCCTTCCAAGTTCTAGCTTACTTCTTTCCTTTTTTTTTTCTTCTAAAGGCAGAAACAAATGTAAGAAATTTGGAAGCTTGGTTTCAACTGATGGATTTAACTCCAACTGAAACTCTCGCTTTGCTCAATGGCTGTTAGAATCAAGTCTCAGTAGTTAGAACTACTTTTAGTTCCAACTGAAATAATAGTTAGAACTACTTTTGATTCAAACTATTATTTTGACAAACTTACCAAAATCAAACTATCATTTTGACAAACTTGCCAAACATAAGTTTTAACCATAAACTGTAGTTTTGACTCATTCTTTTAGTTCTAACCAATTAGTTTTAATTCGGCTCCCAAGCAAGGGCTTAAATGGGTTTGCAAAGATTATGCAACTCATCCATTTTTAGACCCCCACTTAATTTTTAAATAAAAATATTAAAAATAAAAATTTCAAACCAAGGCCAAAATAAAAAAGAAAAATAAAAAAGCACAAAAAATAAACAACTTTACACAGAGGCAAATGAAAATAACAAATGAATTGCTACTCTTTTAATTAAAAAAAAAGAGATGCTTTATTAAAAATCTGTCAACTAGTAAAACTAAGTGAAACAAATGTCATGTTCATAAATTTAATCGTTATAAACACCAATGGCCTCTAAAATTTAGAGTCTCTTCCTTTTTACCTCTTGAACTTTAAAAGTCATCACTTTGTCCTTTGAGCTTTTCTAAATTCCTCACTTTGCCTCCTATGCTTTAGAAATCACCATTTTGTCCCTTGAACTTTTAAAGTTCCTCACTTTGCCCCTTGAATCTCCGATTTTATGTTCAAATAGATGGAACTAAAATTACATGATTTGCATATAGGTCACCTATAAGGGCAAAAAAAAAAAAAAAAAGAGATATTATAACTCTCAAGTCAGCTTAGTTCTATTTATTTGAATGAAAAATCGAAAAGTCAAGAGCAAAGTGAAGAGCTTTGAAAATTCATGAGGCACAGTTGTGAGTTTTAAAGTTCAGGAGCAAAGTGAGGATATTTAAAAGTTTAGAAGGTAAAGTGGTGATTTTTAAAGTTTACAGAGTAAAGTGAATGGGACCCTAAAGTTTAAGGGCCATTGGCTTTAGTGTTTGTTAATCATGGTTATGACCATGGTTGTAGTTACTAAATTGTGTAAAGCTCTCACCTACTACAGTAAAAAACAAAAAGTTGTTATAGTGTAAAGCTCTCATATGTTATAGTATTTTAAACCACAACCATGATTTTAACCATACCCATTAACAAATTTCCAATCGATGTTAGAGAATAACATTCGACGATTTTGAGTTTTACAAAATATAGGACTACAAGAGAAGGAGTATATAAAATTTTAAGTATGTAATAAGCTAGTGCCTGTGCTAATTTTATAGGCCAAAATATCTCTAAATTAAAGTTGTGGTAATAATCGTCAAAATCATCAACTTTCATAAACATAAACATAATTTTAGTTCATATTATTTTGAAGGACAATTAAAATAACCCTCAAAACATAAGAGGCAACTGGATAGCCACTTCGAATTGAATTTGATTCGAATTGGATTTAGTGTATGATGTTTAAATTGAACTAGTGTTTGGATTGATTTTTAAAAAAATGAGTTTGAATAGTGTTTGGATAAATGTTGAAAACATTTATTTACCCTATAGGTCTTTCTAAAAAATTTAAAAACATCACAATGTTATACAGATATTCATGGTCTATATGGATGTGATTTGTTCATTTCTTTATTTTGAATATGTTGGAAGAAGAATTGTCTCAATCGAAATTAAAATTTTATGATATTTTTAAGCTTCCATTAAAAAAGAGAAAAAATAAAGAGTAAATGGTTTTTAGTATGGCAATTCGGTTTTGAATTCAAATAATGTTTTGGACTCAATTCTTTGAAGTGACTTTTTTGTCAAACACTAAATTTGGTTTAAACTGAACTGATCAATCCAAACCAGTGTCGCCAAATGTGCTTTAAGATAATCAGCGTTAAAAAAAAAACACAAAAACACTAAAGTTCTCAGCACAATAGTTCAAAACAAAAATAATTATAATGTTCTAATTTTTTAGGAATTTTACTTTGATAAAGTTATCATGAAAACCTTTAGTTTAGTTACCATGCATGCTATTGAAGGATGACTGTTTCAATTAAATTTAAAGAAGTAATTTATATTACAAAAAATTTAGGAGCAAAATTATACAATATTCATAACTAAATTAGAGGTTAAAAATCTTATTATTATTATTATTATTATTTGAAGGGAGAGACTACAATTGGAGTGCTGATGAAGAATAAACTGTATTGTTGTATTTTAAACTATTTGTTTTTGTATAACACATCTTGAATTTTTAATCTTAGTTAAATACATATTAAATTTTAAAATTATTGGTAACTAACATTAAAATGTGTAGGTAATTTTGATCATAAAATTTATACATGTGTAATAAAGCTTGTTATTTTTAAAAAAATTTGAAGCCCAATAAGAGTAGTGAAGAAAATTAAAAATAATGGTTAGAGCTTAATCGTTAATAATTATAAGGTTCAACATTGAGAATTCAAGGTGTAAATGGTTTATGATGTACGAGTGCAATTTACTCGACAGCGGAAGGGGAAGAAAATCATATCACTGTTGGCCGAATACCCTAGTAAAGTAACCAGTCTTACACAAAACCCAGAATAGCAGAACAGCAGAAAACAAAAACAAAAAAACCTCAAACAACCGAGAAAGAAGCAAAAATGGCGAAGAAGACAGACCAGTTAGGAAAGCTTCTGAGCACCCTAGGGGACTTCACCAGCAAGGAGAACTGGGACGAATTCTTCAAAATCCGAAGCTCCGACGAGCCCTTCGAGTGGTACGCCGAGTGGACCGAGCTCAGAGACCCTCTCATTTCCCAATTCGATAAAGCGGAAGCTTCGGATGCGCAGATGATTCTCGTGCCGGGCTGCGGAAATTCGAGGCTCTCCGAGCACCTCTACGACGCCGGCTTCAAAGGCATAACCAACATCGACTTCTCCAAGGTTGTCATCTCCGACATGTTGCGCCGCAATGTCCGACAACGCCCCGGCATGCGCTGGCGCCTCATGGACATGACTAAAATGCAGGTTTGGCTTCTCCCTGGAATCAAGAACTGTACTGTATATGGTTACCAATCTGTTTAGCGAATTTTAGATTTAACTACTTTTTTAAACTTTTTACTTTCCTTTATCTATTTGTATCTTTCTTTTCTTAATGCCAATAAACTAAACTTGTTTTAAAGTTTAAAAGCTCCAAAAATTCTGAATTACATAATAGAAATTTATGCTTAATACTTAAAAGTAATTACTTGGTATCCAAAACTCAATTATGTGAGTTTGATGCAAATAATGTTACTATGGAATTGATAGAGTTGATGGCTTTGTCTAATTGATTTTATGTTTGGTTTGGTTTAGTTTTTAATCGTGTTTGTATACCCGTAACGTGTACAATTTGATTGGTGATCTTTAAATCCAGGGTTAAATTCTTTTCATTCTGTAGTTTGAATTGGATGACGGGTTATGAATCCTGCGTGGTGCGCCAATGGATGGTTTTGTTTTCCTTTGAATTGGTCTCATTTCGACTAGAATTTTAGTATATTCTATTTGATATGGTATGGTATAAGTTAGTGGTCCATGTTGTGAAAATGTTATCCGTTTTGTTCTTCTTTAACTGCAAACATTGCTAATGGCCTGGTACACAGTGGCGCATGTCATGGACATCCCTGCAACGCAGGTTGTCTTCTTAATTTAAATTGCAAATTAGGATCTGAATCCTTTTGTTTTCCTTCCTTTTTGTTGTCCTATGAAAATTGATTTTTTGTTTTCCTTTGAATTGGTGTCTTTTCAACTAGAATTATGTCTTTGGAGGTCACCTAAGCCAAAGCCTGTGGCGAATGATCAATGCTGTGAAACGTTGATTGTTGTTTTGCTATTGTTCATATATGATTGTTGCAATTTGGCAGTTTGAGGCTGAGACTTTTGGCATTGTACTTGATAAAGGGGGATTGGATGCTTTGATGGAGCCAGAGCTTGGTCCTGACTTGGGGAATCAATATTTATCAGAGGTGTTGTTCTAAACTTCAATTGGAGCCTATTTAACCATCAAATCAGATTATCTGCTCACTAATTTAGTTTAGTTTGCATTCTCTTTTGGTTTCATGTAATTACTTGTATTTGCAGGTTAAAAGGGTTTTGAAATCTGGGGGGAAGTTTATTTGCCTTACCTTGTCAGAATCTCATGTTCTAGGTACAAAGTTCCATCTGAATGCCACATGACTTGTGCCAAGACAATAATTATCACCGTCCTATCAATTTCTCTTTCATTTTCCTTCCAATCTAGTTATCTTGCGTATGGTGCACTCATATCTCAGATTGATCATGGATGATGGAATCTTTTGTGAAATATGCTTATCTGACGCGAGGGAATCAAATCTCAGATAAGCATATTTCACATTTTTATTTCATGCCCTGCATATGCTAAGTATGGTGCCCTCTTCCTTGTTCAGGTTTGCTATTCTCTAAATTTCGTGTTGGATGGAAAATGAGTGTTCATGCTATACCTCAAAAACCATCTAGTAAGCCTAGCCTTCAAACATTTATGGTGGTTGCTGAGAAAGAGAAGTCAATCGTATTGCATGAGATAACACCATCCTTCAATAATTTGTCTCTTGTTTGTAGTGGAGATCAGGTAAAGTATTCACTTTACATATTTTCTTTGAGACAGAAGTATTAGATTCAGAAGAACTTATGATGCTTGCACAAACTTTTTGGAATACAATGTAGAGCTATATGATAGAGGAATTGTTTAATATTCACTGTAGTTTTCCAATTTAATGCAAACTTGTTCTTTAAAATGTTGGAATGCCAATTTCTACAAGTTTGACCGAAGCTACTACTTTTACTTCAGGCCCGTGGGCTTGTTGAAGCTCTTGAAAATGAGAATCAAGTTCGTAGAGAACACTCCACTGGTTCTGATATATTATGCTCTCTTGAAGACTTGCAACTTGAAGCTAGAAAGGACTTGGCAAAGCTTAGCCAAGGCCGTCGGCTGCAGCTTACTTTGGGAGGTCAAGGGAGTTCCCGTTTCAGTTATAGAGCTGTTGTTCTTGACTCTCGGTCCCAGACTGGCCCGTTTCTATATCATTGTGGGGTTTTTATTGTGCCTAAGGTGTGTTTACCTGCCTGTTAATTACTTTTTTTTTTGGTTTTTGTTCTTGCGTCCTTCATAAAATTCAGTTGAATGTCACTATAGCCTCAATGTCCCTCCAACAAGAAGTTGATTGTACTTTAATCTATGATTGGACTTGGTTTATTAGTGGAAAATATTAGGCATATGCCTGTAAACTTGTTCTGTTGAGTCCTTTGGCTGTGTCTGTTAGAATTTCGGGAATATGATTTCCTTGTTTAAACATAACACAAGAATTCATGATGAAGGAAGAAACAATGGTTTAAGAGAAAATGAGATTATGAGACTTTTCTAAACATATGTCTGTTCCTGATTCTAATATATTTTGAAATGTTACATCTTTGTGAGTTTTGCTCTACTGAGTTGGTGGATGATTACTCAACTCCTTGCTAAATGGTTGCAAAGTTTATTTTGCAATTTGCACTTTGATGGATATATCTTTATTCATCACTAAAGTATTTTTATTGTTCATTGTGCAATTGTTCTTCTGTGATATATGTAACTGAATTTTATATTCCAGACTCGGGGTCGTGAATGGCTGTTCTCCTCAGAAGAGGGTCAATGGATGGTAGTAGAAAGCTCAAAGGCAGCTCGTCTCATAATGGTAGATTCTCTCTATATCAGTGATCTTATCGTGTGGACTCTTGCACAGATTGTTTAATGCTATAGCTAAATAAAGCTTATGTGCTGAATTAAGGTTTTATTGGACAGTAGCCATGCAAATGCCAGCATGGAGGATATTCAGGTAACCCTTTTTCCCTCCAGATTGTGCATTGACAAGTACAGACTATTATGAGAATCTGCACATTGGTCTATTTACTAAAATTTCGTTTGTGGTCTGTACTTCAGAAGGATTTGTCTCCCTTGGTTAGACAACTGGCGCCTGGGAATGACGATAATGTTGCCCAAATACCGTAAGTATTGTGTACCATTCATTCAATAATTAATTTGTCATGTGTGATCTTGAACAGGCTTATATTTCAAAAAGTGTTAAATTAAAGCCACTTTTTCTCTTAATCAAACTTGAGCTTGGTCTGATTATGTATTGCGAAAATAGTCTACAGCTAAGGTGTTGAAGCATCTTGTACAATGCAGTTGCAAGTATATGTTGATACTGTACTTAAAGTTCTGTTGCTTTTAGTACCTTTCTTGAGGTTTCACTCCACAACTGTTCTCCATATCTGGGGAATGTTTTGTCTACTATTGACATTCTTTTGGGGGTTAGTGCACTGGTACTGTGGTGGGGCTATATATAGGTTTAAAACTTTGTGAAGTTTACTTGTTGCTGAGTTATGTTTAAAGGTTTTCTGTGCTCTTCCGAAGTTTTTTTACGATTGTTTCGTAGCTGACAGTACTTTGAGATACAGATTTCTTTTTTTAAGTTATGGATAAACAGAGTGCTCTCAAGTGTATAAGAACTCAGCTTGATTCACAGTTTTGATAAATGCAGTGTATCTAATCTTATAATGGTCATCGTAATCTCATAGTTGCACTGTCGGCTTTCTTTCTTTTGTTGAAAGAAAAAGAAAAACCATTGTTCTCTAAGGCATTTGGAGACAATTTTTAATTCATCATCTGTCTACACTGTAAGGCATGTTCTGTTGGTTCATGACTTATTTTGGTTTTATTTTGCAGGTTCATGACGGCTGGTGATGGGATTAAGCAACGAAATATTGTTCATCAGGTTTGTGTCTTTTTTTATTGTTTTAATTTTGAAAAATGGTACGGAGCTTTAAGTTTAGATCATGTTACAGGAATCAATATCTGTGAAAAACTCGCTTGTTGATTTTATTTATTTAGAGGTGAATCTCTAACTATTAATGTGAATAAAAAGAAGCAGTGATATCCTCACATTGCTCGAAGTGCCTATGTATAATTATCAATTTATAAGCTTTTTAGAGGAAAAGTGGAGTTTTTGTTTATTGTGATGTTTAGGAATCCCATGGTAATTGGCCTCTTGGTTTGTAATTTACCAGTCTATTTTTGTGAGATTAGTGTCAAGTGTTACTGGCTCCTCCTTGAATTGAACCTTTTTTTCCCTGCCGCTGTTGCACACACTGCCTACTTGTTTAGGTCACATCTCCGTTAACTGGGCCAATAGTTGTTGAGGATGTGGTTTATGAGAATGTTGATGGTGATATCAGTCGCATTCTACCATCCAACAACTTAATATTTCGCCGGCTCGTTTTTCAAAGGAGTGAGAGTCTAGTGCAGTCTGAAGCTGTACTAATAAGGGAAGATCCTGCCCAGAAGGCTGGTGGTGGCAATGAGAGGAAGAAATCCAACTCATCTTCTAAATTGAAGAAAAAGCGAACTCAGAGAAGAAGTGATGGTATTGATCCATTATATGTGTGTGTGTGTGCGCGTGCGCGTGTGCGTGTGCGCGTTTGTGTGTTACTGTTTATTTAGTTTCTTTTATGCTGCTAGACTTTGCTTCCATTGTAATTCTATTTTAAAAAATTTATGTAGACCTTCTTTGTTTTGAAAATATTTGGACCTTCTTCTTTTGGTTGTTTGATATCCCTTCAACGCTTGTTTTAAAGTTTCTGCGCTCTCTTGCCCTCTCTCTCCAGGGGGTGTGCATCTATCTCTGTAGCAGAGAGAGTGAGAGCTGGGATTTGGTCAGTCTTAGGAGGCCAATTAATGTGAATAAAAGAATTCTTGAAACCATTCTTGAAGGCCCAAATGTCAGTTTGGAGCTAGCTTTGAGCTCTGAAGTTTTAAGCGTGGATTATGTCCAATTCTTAAAAGTAAAGCAAATCAAAGCTCATGATGCAGATATATGACTCAGCATGCAAAGTATACTTTTGTTTTGTTTATTGTCTATGCTTGTAGTATTGCCAAAAGGAAATATGGCAATAAAACAGAAGAAATGAAAATGTGAAGTAGTAACATTTATCTAAAAATAAGAAATCGAAAGAGGATTAATAAGAGTTGTCTTTTGAAATCCCAGTTATGGCTCTCTTCAATGGTCGAGATATTCTATCCATGCGAAGATTGTCCTATGCATTTATTACAAGTTGATTTAATAATTCATATCAGTTGGGTAATGGTTAATTGCATTCTGTATCCCTGTAAAAAAGCTTTTATTTATTGTTTATATCAACTCTATTTTCTGCCGATTCCTTTTATGCCTTTATCCTATCCCCATGTAGCAATAGTGCAGCCACTAACGTCTTTCTTTTTCTGTTTCTATATTAATAGAATCACGCAACCAGCTGAAGGTCTATCATGGCTATTTGGCTAGTTCTTATCATACTGGGATCCTTTCTGGATTTGTTTTGATTTCTTCATATATGGAAAGTGTGGCATCAAGTAACAAATTGGTTAGCACTGCTACTTCTGAGATTTGTTTCTAATTTGTCACAAGGAATTTGTTGGGATTTTAGTAAGTCAGGTCTTATTTTTTATAAGTTAGAAAAAGAATAATATTTCTTTCTTTGATCGCTAGAAAAAGAATAATATTTGTTTCTTTGATCGTGGTTTGCATGGTAAGGTCTTTTGCAATCCTAATTATTTGATTTTTTCTTTTTTTTTTTTTTCCTTTTTTTCATGTTTCATGAGGAATATCTTGTACCTCAGCCGATTTTGCAGGCCACACTAATTGTTATTATTGTTCATCTTTAGTATTGTTCCCATTATTAGACTTGTTCATTGTTTTTGTTGGCCGCACTAGTGCTTTAAGATCTATATAAAATTAGCCTTTTCAAATTCAATTGTGCAATTTTTATGTTCAAAGTTGCAACAGTGTAATTTTCCTTGTCTGCGATTGTCACCAATCTAGATTTTCGCTTTCCATTTTTGTGACTTGGGTTCTCCTTGTTTTACTGCTAAAATGTCGAAATTGTTTTTCAGGTTAAAGCGGCTATAATTGGTCTTGGAGCAGGTTTACTCCCTATGTTCCTTCATGGATGTGTGCCGTCTTTGCACATTGAGGTAATCCTGGGTTTACATCCTGCAAAGCACTCAGCACAGATGAATAACTCTTAGATTTGTCTTGGGAATTGTTGAAAATTTTCCAAAGTTAGTATTTGGATTCTAAGGACTGAACAAGGAAATATTTTAACCGATTGACAGTTATAGAATCAGGATTTATTGCTTTAATGAGCTGTGTAATTTGACAATTTTTTACTTTCCTAGTTTAGTTTTCTTTCCATTATTAGATTAAGAAAATCAATTACTGTATCAGTATATATGTAGCATCTATGTATCATTTTCATTCAGAAAAATAAGAAATATTCAATATTCTGTCAAAACTTTCATGGTATCTGAGCCCTTTTGATCCTAGAGCTAAAACCGTGTCCGTATCGCCATCAACAACCACCCCGTGTGCCGTCTGTTGCCGTGAATCCGTACAGCCACGTCCAGGCGTCCGTACAGCCCTTACAGTTGTCTGTACATCACGTCGACCTTGTGCAGTCGCCTATCGTTAGTCGCCGTCCGTAAGTTGTCCAGTACAAATCCGTACAACCCTGGTGCAGTCGTTGTCTGTGCATCCATTCGTACAAGTCTGTACCCCCCCTAGTTCTGTACAAATTCATGCATCGCCGTCCTGTACGAGCCGTGTAGTTGCCGATTGTCACACGTCCGTACAGACCGTACGCTCACATGGTGAAATTCGGAATGGCCACAGAAAAACTCAGTTCCTCCTCCACAATATCTGACGTCACCTCTCATCAAAATTCCACTGTCTCCAATCCTAGTGGAATGTCAGACAGCAGCCAAATCCTCATTACAGGACACAAACTCAATGGGAACAATTACCTCCAATGGTCCCAATCTGTGATGATGTTCATTTGTGGGAGAGGAAAAGATGATTATCTCACTAAGGAAGTTGCCATTCCAAAGAAGAATGATCCACAATACAAGACTTGGAAGACCAACAATCACTTGGTAATGTCATGGTTAATAAATTCCATGAACAATGAGATAGGTGAGAATTTTCTTCTATATAGGACGACAAAAGAGATTTGGGATGCTGTGAGAGAGACATATTCAAGTTCTGAAAATACCTCAGAACTTTTTGAGATCGAAGCCAAACTACACGATCTCCAACAAGATCTTACTGTCACCCAATATTTCAACACTCTCACCCGCTATTGGCAACATCTCGACATGTTTGAAGTCCATAATTGAAAGTGCCCCGAAGACACAGCCCTATAAAGAAAGATTGTAGAGCAGAAACGGACATTCAAATTCCTTGGTCTCAACAAAAACCTGGATGAAGTCTGAGGGAGAGTAATGGGAACCAAACCTCTTCCAAGTATTCGAGAAGCTTTTTTTGAAGTTTGGCGTGAAGAAAGTAGAAAAAAGGTTATGATGGGATCCCAAAATTCCACTTTAGACCTTGAAGGATCTGCTCTTGCAGTACGAGGACTACCGCCAAGTAATAATGAAAATCGGTAGAGGAAAGGGAGACCTTGGTGTGATCACTGCCGCAAACCTGGACATCTCAGGGAGACTTGCTGGAAAATTCATGGCAAACCTACTGATTGGAAGCCATCGAGATCAACCAATAACAGAGAAAACCGTGCTAACATTGCAGTAACCTCGGATGACAACTCAGCCTCAACTGAATCAAGTCTCTTCACCAAAGAGCAACTTGAGGTTCTGCAAAAACTTTTCAGCCAAAATAGTCTTTGGTTCTCAGTATCAATCGAGTAACTGTGTCTGGAACTAGCATGTTAGCACAAAAAGGTAATTCCTCATTGGCCCTTATGGTTGACAAATGACACACAAAACCATGGATTATTGATTCAGGAGCATCAGATTACATGACAGGAGATGCAACAGTATTTTACAAATACAGTCCATGCAATGGAGACTCTATAGTCCGAATTGCTAATGGTACATTATCCAAGGTTGAGGGAATTGGTTCAGTCAAAATTACCAAGGCTTTGACCCTAAATTCCGTTCTTCATGTTCCTAGTTTGGATTGTAATTTACTTTCCATTAGTAAATTGACTCGTGATCTGAATTGTGTAACTAAGTTTTTCCCAAACTTGTGTGAATTTTAGGAATTGGATTCAAGGAGGATGATTGGCAGTGCTGAGATGTGTTCGGGACTCTATCTCCTCAAGGACCATACTCCTCTGAGAAGACAAGCTCAAACTACAAGTGGTGTCTCTTTTAAAAGTCAGTCTGTTTTAAATTCCTATGTCAATAAAGATAGTGAAATTATGTTGTGGCACTATCGTCTTAGTCACCCTAATTTTATGTATTTAAAAAAACTTTTTCCTTCAATGTTCATCAATAAAAATCCGAAACATTTCAAATGTGAAATTTGTCAATTCTCTAAGCATACTCGTAATACCTATCCCAGTCTTTCATACAAACCATCTCGTCCATTTGCCATGATTCATAGTGATGTGTGGGGTCCTTCAAGAGTGAAAAATATAACAGAAACTCGATGGTTCGTATCATTTGTTGATGATCACACTAGGCTGACCT
>CAMOHE010048849.1:0-36876 GCA_946598075.1 Artocarpus hirsutus | reverse complement strand
AGAGACCAAAAATACACTCTATGTGTAAAACAGTGAGTTACATGTAATTATTATTTCCCAATAATTAAAATAAAATTATAATGACCCTAAAATTCACATGATCACATATTAACATATAAATACAATGGTACAAAAATTCTCATCACTATATAGCATCATGTATTTATATAAAAACATCACATAACAAAAAGCTCACAATTTTACAGTTTAAGCAGTCACATAACCTAGGCTTATTAAAAATTCTATAACACATGAAATACTCATCAAATTATTACCAAACTTTCCAGTCCATAATTTAATATATATATAAACATGTACACCAATTTTCGTGCAATAAAACATTCATTTGCATTAAAAATAATACCCATACATTTGTGCAACATAAACAATCAGCAACAATTTACTATAAGTGGTGGAGAGAAGAAAATTCATAACTTTTTATAGAAAATTTGAATTAACGTGAAACTTGGAGAAATATCTCATAACACATGCATAAATAACATATTAAAAATTCAGAGCAAAATAAAATTCATGGAGAAAGATATGGTAGTCACATTACAGGAGGAAAAATATGCTTAAAAATTACCGAAATTGAGTTCATACCTTAGAACGATTTCTTCTTAAAACTCCTTGAATTAACTCCAAAGAAATTTTGATATTTTAACAAAGGATTGCAGGGAAAATTTGAGAGGAAGAAGAAGAAAAGAAATGTGATAAGAAGAGAGAAATTGAGAGAAAATTAGAGAGAGAGAGTACGAAAAGAAAGAATTTGTTTGAGAGAAATTTTTGCTATGGTGAAAAATGAAATTCAAAAATAAGAAAAAACTTATCCTCTTAATACAAATCAGAATTTTTTTTTTTTTTAAGTCAGAGAAAAAATTCATGGGGAAAGGAGAAGATTGAGGGAAAGTCAATGATTTTGTCGCAATTACCATATTCTGTTTTTTGTAAATCGGGAAAACTTATCCATTAATTTAATTTAATCAAAATTCAATTGCTTCATTACCAAAATTAAACAAAATCATCCCATAATTATGTTAATTATTCAAAATAAATTATCCTTATCACAAATTCAACCTTATCACAATATTTTTGTGAAATTTCTGCTGACTGCTTGTCAGCTGTCATCGGCCTGTCGATCTCTATCTTCAGCTTGCCGATCACTGAAGTCCGGCCTACCGATGATATACCATCGGCTTGCCATTCAGAGGAAATCATTTCGGCCTGTCGAACTAAATGGTCCGACCTGTCGATCTGCCCTTAAATACAAAAATCATTCATAGCATTAATTATCATTAAAAAAATATGATTAAACATTTAACATTAATGACATGAACATTTACGCACATCAATTCCACGTGAGCGTCACCTACCATAACACTTAGAATAAAATGGTTAGCACCATCTATCATATATCATAACACTTATCATAAATATAACATTTAACGTCGTCATTTATCATAACATAATCCGTCACATAAAATTAGGTGAGCGTTACAGAAGGAAATCTTTTCAAAGATTTTACATGCAAGTTTTCATATTTGTGGAGAAAAAAATAAGAATTTAAGGTATGATTTAAAGGTTTTCATAGTTTTAAATTTTCTATGACTGATATGTATTATTTATGTGACAAATTTTATTAGAAATTTGTTATTTTATGTTGTAAATATATTTATAGTTATGAGTGATTGGTATGATTAGGGTTGAAATATGGGGTATGTTATTAAATTAGAATATACAGTTTTGGTTTCAATTGTTGAAATTTTTTTTATATGTCATGAATGTGACGATTTTAATTTTTAGAAATGTTTAATTTTATGATGTTCTTGTTATAGCTAATTTTTAGTGTTGTGTGAGTTTGGTACAAATTTAACATAATTTTTGTTATTGGAATGTGATATGAGAATTTTAAGGTTTTCAGTTATTCAAAAAGATTGCTGGTAATGTATTGAATTCAAATGATTTTATTTTGCCACAATTTTAGGATATTATGTGTATATATGTTAGGAATATCTAGAATTTTTTACAAATTTTCGTTCAATATATTTTAAATGTTACGAGCTTTTAATCAAACACTGCTCACAAAAGTTAATTTGTTGGTAGATTTGTATTTATGTTTTGTAGAGTCTTTTTTATAGGCCAAAAAGCATCTTATAATTCTATAAAAATTATTTATATGTTAAGTAAGTGTTTGTAAATTTTTAACTTCATTCTTTATCTTGTTTTGAGATAAAATTCATTAATTGCCAAGTACTCAATGGTTATGAATGTCTACTTGATATGCTCTATAATTTGTGAGACAGTAAATCATATTTTTAAATGTGTTTTACATGATTTATTATTTTTCTAATGTTTATATATATGTTAAACATGTCACATAAAAATTTCAGACTCATATCATACATATTTGATTTTATAAAAATGTTTAAATGAAATATGTTCACTGTTTAGCAAGTCTAATGTTAATATTAACTCTAAATTTGAGCATGTGTTTTGAATTATTCTGAATTTATTTAGAGCTGAATTTTAGATATGTTATGGTTTTATATGTCTGTTATGTGTAATAATTCTTGTAAATTATTTTATAGCATAAATGATTTAATTATTAACTGCTCATTACACAAGCTTAGCTGGTAGATTTTGTAGTATTGATTATGTGATTTATTTAAATTATCAAATGAAATTTGTATGGTTAGAGAAAAATCTAAAAGTTACGTATATGTGTTAACTTTATTTCTACAAATTTTTATACTCTAATTGAATATAAATGAAAAGATATAAGATGATGAATTCTTTAAGGTCAATCAGTTTTTGCTACTGACAAATTTACTTGAATGTTTTAAAAAATTTAAAAAGGTATTTTAGATTAATTTTTTCAAGAGAAGAAAATTTGAGTGATGTTTTTATATGATAGCTGTGCTATGGAAGAAGTTTTGCACTTTATTCATGTTTAAAAGTCGAGATTAATTTCTCTAAGTGTTAAAGGTCAAGTTTTCCAACTTTATGTTTATTGACTGTAAGTACATGTTTATGACTCAAAGATGCTTTGTTTCATTAAAAATAACGTATGATTATGTAATATGGCATTAAATGATATCATAAACATGAATATTAATTTCATGTATTATATGAATGATTGACATGAACACTCCAAAGAGTAAGCACACCAAGAATTGCAAAAACGTCACCCGATTTAAGTTTAATATGCAAGCAAGTCAAGTAAGTACATTCCTACTTGTAACATGATAAAATTTATGAAAATGTTAAGCAATGTTTTATAAGCAAAGATTTGTGATTTAAGGTTCTTATTTCAAGACCTTTTACGATGAATTTTCCAAAGAATGTTTTTTTTTTATGTTTTTTATGGTTTATGATATGTTTTCAAAGAAAGTTTATATATATGTGTATGTATCAATTAATTAAGTGTTTCACACCCTATAAAAAGAATTAATTACTCAAGCAATTATTATATTATTAAGGTTATTTTTTGCACAATATTAATTTAAGGACTTGATTTATTTTCCTATGGAATTTTGAAAGTTTTGAGACTGTTTAATATTTTCCTTAGTTATGGTTTCTTGAGGACTATAGCATATTTCTCTTATTTTGGTGTGGCTAAACTCTTTGAACATTTACGTTTTTTTCTTGAGAGTTTTAAATATTCTTTGGAGTTTAGTATGTGTCTATAATTTATAAATTTTTGTATTTTTAAACTAACAGTTTCCATAGGTTGTTGGTTAGGCGAATACTATAGGTGTTCCATTGGGCTAACTGAGGGGAGAAAAGCAAATCCAATAAGTAGTTTTTCAAAAAAAATGCATTTTTATCCAGGATATCTGTTTAAGTGTAATTGTTTTATTTGAATTATTTATCTTTAAATAATAATTTTAATGGTATAAGTAACGATTATTGTAACATCCGTAGAGGTGTTACAAATAGAATGACCACATTCTTCATCATGGGCTCTCCTTCTTCCAACAACATCATCTTCAGATAGCCATAGATTTACTAGATGAAAGTTGTCCCATTAACTTATTACCAAGTTATCCTATGCTATCATAAATCAAGGAATCCAAGAAATCAAAGGTGTCATGCCAACTGCTTATGGATGCTACCACACTACCCTTAATCTTAGGAACAAGGAATTGCTCTAGTGACAAGTAAGATAAGTAATGAAATCAATCACGGGTCAAAGAACAAAGAGTGGAAAAAATAGATGAAGTTGCAATCGACCCAGAAAATCCAAATGGAATGCGAACATCAAATTATGGCAAGAACCACTAGCCCATAAGGCTAGTAGAATTTTTAAAAGCTAACAAAGATTGATTTGCTTGTTATCATTGTGATAGGCTAAGTATTAACCTATAAGACATGAGTCACAAGCTTGATGTCAACCCAAGGTACAAACCAATGCAACAAAAGAGAAGAAAGTTTAGAGTCAATTGCAACCTTATAGTCAATAAAGAGGTCAGATGAACCCTCAAAGCTAGCTTCATCTGAGAAGTTTGGCTTACAAACATGTTGGCCGCGAGTCTGTCTCAACTTCATAGACCTAAATAAGGCTTGTTGTAAGAATAGCTTTCCACTGCCAAACATTGATGGATGAGGTTTTCACCATGAACAATGGTGGTGGTATATGTTGTGGCTTTAGGTTTAGACAAGGGTCCAATAAACATAAAGCTAATATGCGTTTCTCTCTTTTATTGTTTTCTTTTCTTTAATGGTTTCATAGAAAAAAAAAAGAGTTAAATTTGATTTATTTTTATTTTAAATTTTTAAATGTTATTTTTAAGTTAATTTTATTGATATTTCATAACAACAAAAATTTGAGGTAAGAATAGTTTTTTTAACAATTTTTTTTATTAAATTAAGCATTTTGGGTTAAATTTGTACTAATTTTTAGATTAATAACTAAATTTAATTTATAACGAAAAGAAAATGAAGAGTGATGCACTTTTTTGCTATTAATGTACCAGTCACATGTAATAAACTATCCACAATTCAATAGGTATTTTAATTAGATTTGCTATGCAACTAATTTCAAAGTTCAAGGGTTCTATTATAAAAAGTTTTAGGTCATGGACTAATTTTCCAAAGGCAACAAATTCAAGGAGTATGTATGCAAAAAATCCAAAAAAAAATTTTGCCAGATAACTTTTCGTAGACCGTCAACCTAAAATGATTGACTCTTTTTTTCTAAATAAAAATATCCGATAGATTAAAAAAATCTACCAAATTACTCTCCAGCGCCTATTGTTGGTGACTAGAGATCGAGGTGGGTGATCACGACTACCTTCTAGCAGTATCTCATAAACCTTATAGATTTATTTTATTTGCAAGAGTAATTACTGTACCTCGAAGAGGAGACAATAATATAAGGGCCATTGTTGAAGCGGGCAAATCTGAAAGGGTACCCGACCCACTCATCGAAATCTACATTTTAATTCCTTTATTTTGTATTGTATAGAATTCATAGTAGAAGTTTAGACCCATAAAATGTAGGTGGGTTTTTAGCAAGGCTTAATCAGAAGCAAAGTCGATGGTGAGAATAAGATAAGAAGCAAGTTTTCCTTTTTTGTATTTTTTAAATTGGTTTTGTTTTTATTTTTACATTGAAATTCATTTTCTTTTCTTCTTTATTTATTTGTTTTTGTTTTGTTTTTTGACTAAAAAAAGGTATAGATTGAGCATAAATTGTAAGTTGAAAGTCTAAATGTGTAACACTCCAAAATATACGGTATGATGTTTTAATTAATCTCATAGTACAAGGTATAAAAATGAAAAAAAAAACTATAATTATGTAACATTGAATAAGTCTAGGATTTTCTTAAAAAATAATATTACAATTCTAGTTTTTTAATACCAATTGATGTGATATATAAGTTGTTATTTTTTATTGATAGATATTTAAAAAAATAACGAGTCAATTAATATTAAAAGATTGCATCTACAAGTGAAAAGATAACTTTAAAATTAAAATAAAACTAAGGATCCTAGGCAATGAGGAATGTGAATAATTAAATATAAAAAAAATTACACCATATTTTTAACTGATCTAATTTTTATGCCATCAATTATCAAACTTAAAAAAGTCTATGCCACCAATCTAAAACTCCATTCTTTTTTTCCCATTTTTCTCACTTTCCCCTTATTTTTTTTCTCTCTCCTCTCACTCTCTTTCCCCCATTCTTTGTCTCTCTTCTCTCGCTCTCTCTCTTCCCTCTCTCTAAATTTTAAGAATCAGTAGGCTGAAGTCAATCCATCGAAGCTGCAATAGCCACCAACTCCAAATAGCCGGCGAAGAAAGCTGTCGTCATCATCGCCTCTATCCTCGGCTTAGATAGGGACTATGAATCGTAGATCGGACTCTGAATTGCATTGCCTCTGACCTCACCAAACTAGCTCACCTTCGATGGCCTCCTTCCGCCTTTGATCTCGCCAGAAAAGTGCATCAAAACCAGCCGCCACTGCTGCAAATCGCCAGCATAGAAAGCTAGTGTCATCCTTGCCTCCATCAACAAGTTGATCTACTAGACAAGATCTCAATGATGTAGAAATAGAGAGGTTAGAGAGAAGGATCACGAATGTCTATGAAAGAGGCACTTTAGAAAAGTAGGAGCAATATACATCTTAGATTGCCATTGTTGGTGCCAATGTTTGCCTAATCAAGAGCCTCGACTACGAGTATGGCATCTTTTCTCTTTTTCGGATTCCATTTGGCTATCATGAAATTGGATGGAGAATGTTTGAATATTGATTTATTATGATATTTGATTTAGAGTTGAATTATGTACTTCTCGTAGCATTGCGCTTTTTTTTTTCTTTTAAATTAGAATATAAAAAATCCTTTGTTTTTGTTTTGTTTGCCAAAATTTAGAAAGGAAAAAAAGGATCGTAAATAGATTATTCATGTCTAATCATTTTAAAAGAAACATCCTATTAATCAAAATCTGATTGAGAATTCTTGGTTTATAGACAATTGTGCATAGTTTTGCAAAATTTTTCAATATTAAACAGTTTTTTTTTTTTTTGCATTTTTATTGTAGGAGAAAGAGCAAAATAGCGTATTTAAGCTAAACTTAGTACTTATCGAGAAATATTATATTCATCATGTAAATACAAAATTCACCGATGACCCCATCAGAAGCCAAAAATACTATATTTATCGTGTAAATATAAAAATTCACAAGTGACCTTGTTGGATTGACGACAGCTGAAAAATACAATATTTATCAAAAAGTACCATATTTACCATATAAATACAAAAATGCACCGGTGGTCTGACAACAGCCGCGAAATATAATATTTACCAAGAAATATCATTTTTACCATATAAAGACAAAATTCACTGACAACATCATTAGACCGTCTGTGACACCTGTAGATGGATTATCTATAATCAAATATGAAAATGCTATTTTAGTTGTTAGAATTCTGTTTAAAGAACTCGGGCCCTCAAGTCATCATTAATTAGACCTATTTGCTCGAGTAAACGTGTCAAGATGAGTGTAATAGGCAGAATAAATAATGTTATAAAAAGGAGAATATTACACGCAGGATTTATAGTGGTTCACTCTGTTAGTGAAGAGCTACGTCCACTATAATATACTATAATATTCTGAGGACAGTTTACAAGAGAGCAGGAATAGATGAGAAAGCAAATGGGTAGAGTTTCTGTATCTATTTCTGTGTGTCGTTCGATGAAACAACCATCTCTTTATATAGAGGATAAGGAAGAATCGTGGCTCCCAACCATCTGGTGATGTGGGATAATGCACTGTAAGTAATTACAATAGTGCGACACATGTTGGTTGGTGATAGGTTGCAAGAATCATGCCTCCCCCACGTTTCGGTATATGACCAAACATGTTATAACCGTCAGCTCATGCTAGTAATCGTCAACTTGTGGCAATCGATTTGGTTGAACGAAGACTTAGGAAACGAGTATAAATTATCCTGAACAATCAACAAAACCAAATGCCTCCAACCAAGCAAAGTAATCAAACCAATCGAACCATATGAATTGTTAATTCGATTAGACTGATTTTATTCGATCCATTCGATTAGTTTCAATGTTGACTGGCCCGGCCTATCGGCATTTTAGGCTTGACTAAATTGCACCCCAACAGTTAGTCCCCTACTTCTTAGTTGATGCAATGGACTACAAGAGTGATTAATGGTCAGGCTATAGTCCAATGACACGTCACCTTGATTGAATCTTGCATCCGTGCTTGAATCATTACCTTTCCTCAGAAAATCACGACACTTAATTACTTGCAATACGTGTCATCGTGTGTTTGGTAGGCTCTAAAATATCTTTGAAGCGCTGATGCATGCTTCTGATTCAAAAGGACACCGTCTCAGTTTGAGCAGGAATTTGAAAAGACAACAAATCCCAGCCCTCAAATCAAATGGTTCTAAATTGATCTTAACTTTCATTAGTCTCCTTTAGGCAGTATATAAACCACATTTTCTCTCTCCTCTTCATTTCGCTTCTCTCCCTTTGAACTCAAGGTGATTTTCTCCTTGTTTCTTAGAGTCTCTCAGCGATTTTTAGGCAAGATTTCCTTCTTATCTTCTAATTTTCTTGTGATTTTCTTTTCGTAATCTTGTTTTACTTCCAATTTTGAGCATTTCGATACAAAACTTGCCTCATTTTTCAAGAAAATCAGCGATTACTGAACGTGTTTGGCTGTCACGAGTCTAGAACACTCATGAACTATTGGAACCTCCCTAGATTTTAGGATCCTTTGGCTTTTTGATCTTCAAAACCCTAGATTTCCTTTGGTAAACCTATTCCTGTAATAATGTCAAAGGCGATTATCATTGATTCAAGCTCCAGCATCAGCGAGGACCCCTAGTCAAGCAACGACAAAAAGGAAGTCGATGAAATGATTTACCAATAGTCCATGATCAAGTCAAGTTCCAGAATTGGTGGTATGGGGACTAGCAGAGCAGCAAACCCTAGGGAAGTGTGAAACCAGCCAGCGAGTCCTTCCACAAGAATTAATTAGATTGAATCACCCGAAAAAAGGAAGTATACTTCTCCATCCAAAGGAGTGTCCTTTTTCATAAAGAATCCAGAGTCCGTTTTGACAAAGGGGGATTTGTTGACAATACGATCAAAGTATGGAATCCCAACCTCGATCAAAATGTGTTTGCCTTATCCAGGGGAGAGAGCAGATACACAAAATGACAACTGGTTTTGTGTGTAGATCAAATGGTTTGAGCTTGGCCTTCGACTATCGATTTTGGAGTTTATGATCGAGATCATCGGCCATTTCTACTTCTTCATGACTCAACTTATGCTGAACGGGGTCTGACTACTCATTGCCCTTATGGGTCTGATAGAGGAGGCTAGAATCGATTTCGACATATACGATTTTCTCACATGCTACTATCTAAAGCCAAACAACAAAAATTTGGGCCGCTTCTCCTTCGTGTACAGGCAGTCGAAGCAACTCATCATAGAATTTGTAAATGCAAATAGGCATTGGGAAGAGCGATACTTTTTTAGGTCAATCAACAATGATTCCTTCGAATTAACTACTAGATCTCCTTTTCCATTTGCTTTTGGTCAAATTGGTAAGCATCATTGCTTCGTATATTTCAAGAAGTAATTCCAACTAATCTTAAGCGCTCTCTTTCTATGCAGATTACGAATTGAATCATCCGACTCTAATCGGTGAGAGGTTCTAAGTGAGGTTGGACGCACTACTTGCTCTAAAGGGACAGACTTAGGCCAAAATCTCGCAACCTGATCGACAAGAGATGTCCTCGATTTGGAAGCACTTTAAAGAAATCCCAACATGTATTCCTATTTGATTTTCAAAATGAGTCGATCGGGTCTTTGTATGCCATGGTGCACTTCAACGGTTGTACGGCCCATCCAAATATATTACCCCTCATCTGACAAGGACATTATTCTCATAGAAGCTGCACTGTCAGCTATAAAGATAACATTGCCCTCAGTCAAAGAGATGCAAAAGAAGAAAGCTATAGACAAAGCTGCAAAGAAAAGAAGCGATACTGGTGAACCATCGGTACCAAAAGAGGTGACTCCTCCGACTGCTTTGTCTAATCTTCCTCCACCTCCCCCTTTCAACATACAGCCCCCACCATCAAAGAAAAGTAAGAGTGGTGAGACTTCTGCTTCGACCAAGGGCATCAAGCAAAGGGGTTCCCAAGAAGACCCTCGACGTACCAAAAGACGTCAGCATAATTCAAGACAGCGAGGTGGCAACTAGAGCGGCTATAAATTTTTACTTCAACAAAGATGAGGAACTTCTTGGAGGGAAGCCGTTCGCTTAGTTCTACAATGAATCGACTGCAGCAATAGGATAGGTAAATCACCAAATTCGATCCTGTTGGCTTTGATCGTATCGTTCCATACTATAATTTTATCGTGCGGGCTCTTTTGCTTCACAACCTCTTTGCGAACAAAGCTACTCACAAATACAAGCAAGAGCTGTTAAAAAATAGGGAGCTTGGAGAAGAACTGAAGAGGATAAAAACCAAGAGAGATGACAAGTAAAAAGAGCTCAACGACGCGGGTGATGCATTAAACAAGTCGAACAAAAAGGTGTTGAGCTTGGCTAGTAGCTTTTGACTTTCCAAGGAAGAAGTTGATGACCTAAAGAAGACAGTGGCAATGAAAGACAAAGATATCAAGGAAATCAAGGAGCAGCTGCTTGAGTTCCATGACACTTCTTCTTTCAAGGCACAACTTGAGGCCTTACTAGAATTCAAGGTAGGCCAACTCAGCGCTGAAACGATCGACAATGAGATAAAAGAATTGCAAGAACTACTATCGACAGACGACTCGAATATGCAAGGCTAATCAACCCATCAAGATGTTTCTATCGATCCCTCTGCCCTAGAGCCTAATACTGTTTTGACTCCAAGTGGTGAGCTCACAGATCCCCCCATTGTCAAGCCGACCAAGGGCAAAAATGTTCAACTTGTGGAGGAAGCAGATTCTTGAGAGATGTTTTTGTTTTATATTTGAACTTTTGTCTTTGTTTTGTTTGAATCAAACATTTTATTTCTGCAAACAAAACTTCAATTTCAAATTCAACTTTACGAATTCAATAGTAGATTATTCGCACTTTTATATAGTATGCAGCGACCAATCTCTTGGTGAATCAAAAGCTATCAAACTAATAATGTATGATAAATCAAAGTATCCAATTAATCCAAAATGATCATCATAATATAAAACTAAGCCGTCATTTGGGCGTAAACTAAACTCTTAAAGGTTAACATAGTTATGGGGAAAACAGAGCCATGTAGATGGCGATTTGAGATTAGACTCTAGGAGAGTCGATCGAACCAAGCATCGCATCGATCCAATAGGATAGATGTGTGAGATTGGACCAAGAGTTAAATTGACTAAATTAAGTGCCATAAAAATGGTGATACAAAATCAAACTTTGAGAGTTGATCTAATTTGCTTTACCATTTGAGCTCTGATTACGGCACCAGTTCACGAGTCTAGTTTTGGATCGAATTGATTGAGTCCAGGGAATGACAAAGTGGAGATACAAAATTGTTCGGATCAAGCAAGTTGAGTCTGATTAACTTATAGATGGAAACCCAAGCACGTTTGGATCAGACTGGTCAAGACCATGAAGATTGCAATTCGAAGTAGGCCATAAAGATGGCAACAAGAAAATGTTTAGATCAAACTAGTCAAGTCCAAAGTAAGACCATGAAGATGGTAGTGCAATAGAGTTCGAATAAAACTAGTCAAGTCTGAAGTAGGGCCATGAAGATGGTAGATCGATGGCGTTCGGATTGAACTGGTCGAGTCCAAAGTTTAACCATGAAGATGGCAAATCGATGGCATTCGAATCGAACTAGTCAAGTCTGAAGTTTGACCATGAAGATGGCATGTAGGAGCATTCAGATCGAGCTAGTCGAGTCCAAAGTAGGGTTACAAAGCTTTGCTGCTTTTCCTTAGAACAACTTGTCCATGATCTTGGGGAAATAAAATTTGAATTAATAAGGTGGCTGCACTCGTTTATAGTCCACGAGTTGTCTACATACCCATGTGTAGGGATCAAGCCAAATGTAGTTAAATTACATAAGTTAAAACATAAAGAAAAATCTGAATGTTACGCATAATACTTCCTTAGATGACTTGCATTTCAGCTTTTGCTAATAATCAATCCATTTAGCATCTCTAACTTGTATACTCCATTTTGAACAACTGACCGAATTCGATAAAGGCCTTCCCAGTTAGCTGCCAATTTTCTAGTGTTAGCTTCTTTCGTGTTTTAAAAGACTTTTCTGAGCATGAGTTCTCCTTCCTGGAATTTCCTAACTTTAACCTTCCAATTGTAATACATGGCGGCGGCTTGTTGATAACAGCCAAGGCGATAGAAGGCTTTGTCTCTTTTCTTGTCTATCATGTCTAATGCATCCTACATCATTTCATCGTTTTTTGCTTCTTTTAGGAGCGAGTAATCGATTTGAAGATCTCGAGCGACTACCATTGCAGGAATAACAGCTTCTATTCCATACACGAGCAAAGACGAGGATTCGTCGGTTGCCCTTCTTGAAGTCGTTCGATAGGCCCAAAACACCATCAGGAGTTCCTCGACCCAATGTCCTTTTCTTGCCTCAAGTTTCTTCGTTAGATTCTTCATGATAGTCTTATTTGTAGCTTTTGCCTACCCATTTCCCTATGGGTACCTTGATGTAGAAAAGCTCAAAAAAATTTCCTAATCACAACAAAACTTCTTGAAGGAAGAGGAAATGAATTGGTAGCCATTGTCGATGACAATCTCTCTTGGAACTCTGAACTAATAGATGATATTTCTCCAAATGAACCTTTCGATATCTCATTCTTTAACATCCACAAATGCCTCAGTTTCGACCTATTTGGAGGAATAATCCATGAGAACGAGGAGATACTTTACTTGTCCGGGTGCTGGAGGAAATGGTCCGACCACGTCCATTGAGTACTTCATGAAAGGATAAGGCAAACTGACTGAGAAAAGTTCTTCAACTGGTTGGTGCATGATAGGAGCGTGCCTTTGGTAGTTGTTGCATTTGCGAGTGAAGGTCTCACAGTCGCTCTGCATTGTTGGCCAGTAGAATCCTTGCCTCTTAACCTTGTTGCATAGTGATCTTCCACCTTAATGATTGCTGCACAATCCCTCATGGACTTCTTGAATAACTTTCTCGACCTCATCATCCCCAAGACATCGAAGATAAGGACCCGTGAAAGAATGCATATAAAGTTTTCCATCGATCAGGCAGTATCTTGCAACTTGAACTCTGATGTTTCTCGTAGTCTGCTTGTCTTTGAAAAGCCAACCGTCACATTTGTACATCTAAATGGGTGTCCTCCAATCATCCTTTGGGTCAACATAATTTGTCTTCTTGACCAGCTCAATACTCAGACTATCAATTCGCTCCAAGGGGATTATTCTCCTTTCGTTGACTTCGACCGCAGATCCCAAATTTACGAGTGCGTCGGCTCTAGAGTTCTGTTCTTGCGGGACATGTTTTACTTCAAACTAGTCGAACTGGGTCTTGAGCTTGGTGACTAAACTTAGGTACAAAAGCATCTTCTTATCTCATGCCTCAAACTCTCCATTTATTTGGTTGACGATCAATGTGGAGTCGTTTTCCAGAACAAGTTTAGTAGCCCTCAATGCGGCAGCAAGCCTTATACTAGCAATCACAGCCTTGTATTCAGCTTCATTGTTGGTAGCCCTAAATCCCAGTCGAAAACTCTATTTGATCTCTTCGTCAATTGGGGATTTCAATACCACTACTACTCAATTGCTCGATCTATCGACTTGCACAATCCATGTCTCTGATCTGAGTACTTTTGGCCTCTACGTCAATTCGACGACAAAATCCACGAGCACCTAATCTTTTAGCACTATCCAAGGTCTATACTCGATGTCGAACTCTGTCAACTCAACTGCCCATTTCATCATTCTTTCATAGAAGTCTAGCTTGTGCAAAATCGCTCGCATCAAGTAAGATGACAACACCATTATAGTGTGGCCTTGAAAGTACGAATGGAGCTTTCGAGCCGACATGACGAGTGCAAGGCGAGCTTTTCAATGATGGAGTACCTTGTTTCAGCATCCAACATGGTGCGTCTCATGAAGAATACTAGTTTTTAGACCGCATCTTCCTCTCGTACAAGGGTCGAACTTACCGTTGTCTCTGAAACTACCAAGTACAGGTATAGGGGTTTGCCATTATTTGGCATTGATAGGATCGACGGAGTACTCAAGTATCTCTTCAATTCTTGGAAAGATGATTCATATCGTTCGTTCCACTTGAATTTCATATTCTTCTTAAGTAACTGGAAAAAAGGAAGACATCTGTCAACAAATCGGGTAATGAATCGACTATGCACAGCAACTCGACCAGTAATTTTTTGTATTTTTTGCTTGGTTCTCGACAAAGGCATCAATTGAAAAGCTTTTATTTGATTCAAGTTTGCCTTGATTCCTTGCTTCATGATGAGATGCCCCAAGAACATACCACTCACCACTCCAAAAGTGCACTTCTCTAGATTCAACTTCATGCCATATATTCAAAGAACATCGAAGCATTCTTGTAGATGCTGGACATGTAAATGAGCTTACAAAGACTTAACCAACATGTCATCAATGTAAACTTCCATATTCTTATCGATTTTCTGTTTGAACATCATATTGACGAACCTTTGGTAAATAGCTCCCACATTCTTTAACCCAAAAGGTATGACCTTGAAGCAAAAAATCCCTTGCTCAGTTATAAAAGTAGTCTTCTACTGGTCATCGGGATGTAGAAGGATTTGATTGTAGCCAGAAAATGCATCAAGAACACTTAAAATCTCATGACCACAGTTGCATCAATGAGTTGATCAATATCCGACAACGGGTAACTATCTTTTAGGCAAGCTTTATTTAAATCAATAAAATCAACGCACATGCACCACTTCCTGTTCTTCTTCTTTACAATGACCACGTTGGCGAGCCAATTGAGATACTAAACAGGACGTATGAAACCAGCCTCAAGTAATCTCCTCACTTCGCCTTTCATGACGTTGTTTCGTTCAATTCGAAGCTTTCTCCTCTTCTACCAATACGTTTGTGATCTGAATTGACGTTTAGTCAATGCGAGATTATGCTCGGATCAATTCCAGGCATATCTGCATAGGACCATGTGAAACAATCATTATTGGCTTTAAAAAAATCAATTATTTAGGATTTTATAGCCGTGGCGTAACAGCTCCGCGCTGCCTCCTGGTTGCCCCAAATCTCCCTGATCCTTCTCTTCGTTGGGAACCTGATCATCTGGTGGTATGTTGATGGGATAGCTTTCATGGCATGAATCCATGGTCGCCCAAGAATGATATTGTAGCTTGAAGGGCAATCCATGACGAGAAAACTCATCATCTTATTTTCTTTAGCTAGATAAACCAGAAGTTTTATTTTGCCAATAGCCATAGTTGCTTCTCTATTAAATTCCACCAACGACGTGGCTAATTTCTCTACCTCTTCCTCACCAATCTCGATCTCTTTCAACGTCAAAAGCAACAGTATGTTGGTAGAGGTTCTGTTGTCGACCAATATTCTGCTAGTCTCACAATTCGCTATATTAAGTTTTATAACCAAAGCATCATCATGCGGGTTGTTAAGTCCTAAGGCCTCGACACTACAAAATGAAATAATGTGTTCATCGTATTCTTCAGGTGCCAAACTAACTGTAGCTTGGCTCGCTCTCCGTTGGTGTGCCTTCATTTGATTGGCAAAATCACCACTAAAATCAAAGCCTCCATAAATGGCCCCAATTATCTTTTTGACAGGTGGTAGCGATGGGGTCTTATCTTGGATTCTTTGATCCTTTTGTCCTCTGTTTTCTCTATCGAGCCTGTAGACTTTCCTTCCTTTTTCAAATAAAAATTCTTTCAAGTGTCCTTTCTTCACTAGCTCTATAATTTTTGACCGCAATGCCTTGCAATCAACTGTCAAATGCCTCGTGTCTCGATGAAACTCACAATATTTTGACTGGTCACATGAACGGCTTGGTGGCATTTTGCTCGGCCATCGAACATAATCTTTGCCTTCAAGCTAAGCAACTACTTCAAATGGTGATATGCTGAGGGCATATTTTGGGGGCAATAATGGTCACATCATGGATCATGACCTGTCTTCTTTCCACCTCCACTCCCTCTTTGGCAGTGTCCTCGTTTGTCCCCTTCGATCTGGCTATAACCTTTGCTTTTGACTCCACTTATTTCGATCTCTAGTTCTCGCCAGCTCTCGTTCACATCTCTCATTTTCCTCTTCCAGGTCGATCCATCCTTTCGCTCTGTTTAGGGCTTCTTGGATGGTGTGGGGATAGTTGGAGAAAATGCTATTCTTAAAAGAGGACTTGTGTAGAAGTCCTTTCTTCAGTGCTTCTCAAGCTATTCCATCCTCTAAATCAAAAATCTCTAAGAGTGCTTTGCTAAATCTTTTAATATATGCCTGTAGTGACTTGCCTAGGCTCTGTATGATTGACCACAAATCTTTGGTCATCTTTCCTACTTTGATGTGTACCGAATACGCTTTGACAAATATATCCACCAGTCTTTAAAGCTGTTGATCGATCCGGTAAACAGGGTACTGAACCATCGAAGTGCTGGACCTTTGAGCGACTGTACGAGCAGCTTGCATATCATCTCATCAAGAATTGAGTATGGGATATTGGTAGCGTTGACCACATTCTTGTACTACAGCAAGTGGTCTTGTGGATCTAAAGTTCCATCAAATCGAGCAAACACAAGGTTTTCATACTTTGGCAGTAGGACCGAAGTGATCCTCCTCGTGAGTGGGGTATCTCGAATATTTTTTGAGATGTCATCTAGTGCCGAGGTTTTTCTTGTTGCTTTCAAAACTGTTTGGTCGATCTTCTCTTCTACAAGCTTTGTGTTCTGTTCGAGCATTTCTTTCATCATCAGTTGGATTGACTCTAGAGGTAAAAGAGTCAAAGTTGGAGTTTCTCTAAATCAAGCGGTAGGTTCTGTTTCTTCGTTTCTATTGATTTCTTTGCAGCGTCAGTTGTATTTCACATGAGTGTTTGCTGTAGTTGTAGCTGTTGTCATAGCCGGAGTTGTCGTGGCTATTGGAGCTACTAGAGTTGTTGCTGGTGCTAGGGTCAAGGGAGTATACAACAATTGCATCCTTCTAATTGGGTTGTACGAGGGCTACTGTCTTTTAGGCTATGGCGTCTGAAACTGACACTATGCCGTTGTCGACACCAGGAATGTAGAATACCCATAATACGGGTAATAGTAGGATTACGAAGCCATCTGAGAGTTTCAATAGCTGATTTGACTCCTTAAAGCCAAATTATTGCTGTAGAGTTATTCTAGTCTTGTGTCGTGCTCTTGCAAACGAGTCGTCTAGTCCTGGATCATTTTCTTTAGCCCTTCTACTTCTACCGTTAGGGCTTCTATCTGCTCTTTGGCCTGGAAGTTGCTTCACTTTCTTCAATCAAAGCATCTGAAATGTGCTGATTGTCCTCCATTTGTGATTGAGCTAAAGATCACGTAGTTGATGACCTGAAGGCCCCACGTGGGAGACAAACTGTAGACGGATTATCTACAATCAAATACAAAAATACTATTTTAGTTTGTTAGAATTCTATTTAAAGAACTCGGGCCCTCAAGTCATCGTTAATTAGACCTATTAGCTCGAGTGAACGTGTTAAACTAGGTGTAATAGGCTAAATAAATAATGCTATAAAAAGGAGAATATTACATGTAGGATTTATAGTAGTTCACTCTGTTAATGAAGAGCTCTATCCACTATAATGTACTATAATATTTTGAGTATAGTTTAAAAGAGAGCAGGAATAGATGAAAAAGCAATGGGCAAAGTTTCTGTATCTATTTTTGTGTGTCGTATAATGAAACAACCATCCTTTTATATAGAGGATAAAGAACAATCGTGGTTCCCAACCGTCTGGCGATGTGGGATAATGCACTGTAAGTAACTACAATAGTAAGACACGTGTTAGTTGGTGATAGGTTGTAAGAATCACGCCTCTCCCACGTTTCGGTCCATGACTAAACGTGTTATAACCATCAGCTCGTGCTAGTAACCGTCAACTAGTGGTGATCAATCTGGTTGAACAAAGACTTGGGAAACGAGTATAAATTATCCTGAACAATCAATAGAACCAAATGCCTCCAACCACACAAAGTAATTGAACTAATCAAACCATACGAATCGTTAATTCGATTGGAGTGATTTTATTCGATCCATTTGATTAGTTTCAACGTTGGGCCTCCCGGGCCCATCGACATTTTGGGCCTAACTAAATTACACTCCAACAACACCCAAACATTTCTAGTACTTTAGAAATGCAATAACTTAAGAATTATGTTAAGCAACATGTGTATCACAAAGATTATTGTATAATCTAATTTTATGATAAAGTCCATAAAAGCAAAAAACTATATTTTAACGATAAAAATCGTGACATAGTATTAAATAAAGAAAGGAATCATATGAAATAAGCTAGAAAGCTTAATTTTCGTAAAATGTATTGCAATAAATGTAAAGACAAAAATGTTGTATAATAATATGAAAAATTATACAATATTAGAATAATATAGTGTAAGAAAGTACACCGATAAAGTTTTACAGTATAAAAATTACACTACAAAAGTAATGCAGTATAGGAATTAGACTGTTCAAGGTTAAGCAATGTAGAAATTGAATGGTTTAAAGTTAAAACAGTATAGGAATAATAATGTTTGGAGGACATGAATGAGGAAGAAATGCTATGTAAGCTCGTAGCAGTATAGAGAATATACCGACAGTATAAGAAAAATACTATCAGGATAAATTTAGATTATATAAAGTCAAACAGTATTGGAATTACATTAAGTGGTGGATGTAAACAAGTATAGGAGGTTGTAGGACCTCATGAATTGTATAGAAAGGAATACCGACAGTATAGGAAAAATACATCAATATAAATTTGAGACTGTGTAAAAATATAGGACCCACCATGGGACACCCAAATAGATAAGAAATTGCCACCACAACCCCCTTGATGTGGCCAAATCAAATTTTGCCAAGATCTTTACTCTTAATGATGCTTAGTGGTGACTAAGCATGCTAAGTCATCAAAAAAGAAAATGAAAAAAAGAAGAAAAGAAAAATGGGGGGACACTCTAAGGGTGGTAAATGTGCCACATCTCCTTTGGTAGCATTGACAGGTGTGTTGGGCAATTTTTTCTTTACGAACACGTCCTAGAGTGATGCCTATATATAGCCAAGGACTTATTTGAAAGAAAGCTTGGTTATTCATCACAAATTGCTCCTAATTCAATTCAAGAAAACCACCCCTCCCCTATGTCTCTCTCACTCAAAATTTTGACAATTTAAGCCTTCAAATCATCTAAGGAAGTAAGATCAAGAGTGTAGAAAAAGATTAAGGAGTTTTAAGGTCAAACTCAAAACTTTTCCCTATTGTGTACTAGGGTTTTTGTTCAAGTTTTTAACAAAATTTTTATGGTGTGGTATGGGTTTGAGGTCAAAGGAATTTGGAAGCTTTCAAGTGCTAAAAAATGAGGACAAACACTTGGGAATAATTAGGTAAAATTCTAGTCTCACAAGCTATGTTAAAGTTTGTATTTTTTTTTTATGCATACTAAGCATGTGATGAAATATTTTGGGCTATGGCATGCAAGATAGACATTATGGCATGATTGTTTTATGTTTGATATTGATGATGATGAGGATAGAAAGAAAGCATGTAAAGGTTTTGTGGTTAAAAGTTAAAAAAAAAATTGTTAAACTTTGTAAAGTTTAACTCGTTTTCAAAGGAATAGGATTTTGAGGGCATAAAGGCCAATTTATTTTCCAAACATGGTATAGAATTTGTCAACTCAGTGAGGAAACAACTTTTATGAACAAAGTTTTGTAAAATTCTAAAAGGACTAAATTGCAAAGTTTTGTAAAAGTTCGACAGATTTGAAAATTAGCCAAAAAGTCTACTATAACGTTGGAATTTCTAAAAAGTTAAAACACAAAAGTTATAGATCTCATCGAAACTGTTAAAGCAATGTAGACGGATTGTCAAAATCCTGTACGGTTGATAAGTTATAAATTTTACAAAATTTTGAGCATAAAATTTCATGAAATGGAAACGTTATGAAATGTTTAGAATTCAACCAAGGAGTTTTTTTAATTTTTATTCCTTGTAGAAAACTAAACGTTTTGGTATAAGGTGGTCATTTTTTGTCCAAGGGTTAAAAATGTAAAGATTTTTGTGTTTCGGGCCAAAACCGTCAGTTTTGACTAGAAAATGTTGGGTTACTGCACTACTGTAGGCAGTGAGTAATCATAGATACTAAGTTTTAAAGAATTTAAAGTTTAGTCAAGGAAAAATAAGAAACAAATGTTAAGGGCAAGAATGTCAAGATTTTAGCTTTACGGGTCAAAACTGTAAAGTTCTGACAAAATAGATTCAACGAAAGAAAAATTGTTGTTTGGTTTTCTGCAATTTTACAAGAAGTAAAGAAATGTATGATGTTTTAAAAAGGGGTTCCATAAGTTTTCTAAGACCCGTCAAGTGCAAATGGTCATTTTGCAAAAATGGCTAAAACGAACCCAAAATGCCTGATGTTGAAAAATGCCCTTAGCGGGAATTTTTTTCCATAACATGTAAGAAATGTGAGAAAGAGTCAAGCAAAAAGTTTAACAAGTTACAGAATTGACAAAAAAACCCAATAAGGGTAAAAACATCATTGTTAAGAAAATGGCTAAAATAGAGTTGAACACTCCAAATTAGCAAAATGTTGGATGTTCGAGATAAATTAAAAGAAACATAACCCGATGTGTTACGAAATTAAGTAAAGAAAAAGGTAACCAGATGGGTTTCAAAGCAAAGTAAAAGAAAGTGACCCGATAGTATCAAGTAAAGTGAAAGAAAGTGACCCGATAGTATCAAGCTATGTAAAAGGAATGAATGTCTAATGATTAAGTTTTGTTGCCAATCAAGTAAATTGATAATATAAAAAGTTAACTAATAAGTCAGGTGTTGTATGACTAAGACACAAAAGTCGACTAATGAAAAGAAATGAAAGGAAACGGGAACATTATAGCTATAGACAGGTAAGTTCAAACCTCACCTACAGCATAGTAAATGATTTTTAAATGGATTTTATATGTTTGCAAATGTTATACAAGTTGTTTTTAAAGTATGTTTTCACTTGTTATGCATAAAATTTTAAAGATTAAGTAAAAGTTTGTAATGTATTTGCAATAATTATGTTTAAAGTATGTTTATATTTTGTTAATGCATAATGTTTTACAGTTAAAGTTATAAGTTTTATATTGCATTTGTTATACAATAAGTTTTAAAGAGAACAAGTTATGATTTGTAAATGTGTTTGCATATGATATGATAGCATTTGATATACTTATTAAAGTTAAAAACAAGGTCAAATAAAGATAAAAAGGAAGTGTCATACTAGCCTCCTTGTTGTAAGGTATTGAAAGTAAAGTTAAAGTTGTGACCTCCTTGATGTGAGATACACAAGTAAAGTTAAAGTTATGACCTCTGTGTTCGATGGTCTTAAGTCTTCCACAAAAGAAGCATCATGTTTATGATCTCATGATTAATGATGTTGATACGAACACAAAAGTTTATAAGATAAGGAAAATTAACGAACAAAGACAAGAAGTTAAAATAAGAAATGAATGTTTATAGGATGCTCATAAGTGAATGATCATAATTAAGCATAAATAGAATCATGCCTTTTGAATCTGCTTATATTCCTTGTTATAAAATGTTTACATTTTATGAAGAACATTCTGAGAAATGTTTTACGTTGAATGTTTATAAAAAAACATTTTCATGCTTATAAGAAAAGGTTTATGAAGAACGTTTATGAAAAACGTTTAAGAAATATTTTATGAAAAACGTTTATGAAAAATGATTTAAGAAAAAGGTTTTTATGAAAAAAAGCTTACAAAACATGTTTTAATGATTTGTGAGATTACGTTTGAACTTACTGAGCAAAAGCTTATTAAAAGTTCCTTCATGCTGCAAGTAATCCTATGGGTGACCAGTAAGACTTGTTTGAAGAGCTCAGTGCTGCAGATGACAGATGCAAAGATTTAGGTATGAATACCACTACAGTAATTTTTCATTGTTGAAAGAAAATGTTTTCCCACTGTTTGATATAGTGTTTTTAAAATTTTAAGAAAATCACACTTTTAAGAAATGTTTTCAAAATCTTAAGATATACTTTACGAAATGTTTCATATAATTATAAAGTTGAGTTTTAAGCTGTGATTCAGTAAATGTTTCTTATTAAGTTTTAAAAAATAATTTGAAATGGTTTTAAGTCAAATGTTGAGTGATATCTCAACTCAAGTTACAACAAAAGTTGTAACAGCTTTTTAGTATGTTTCAAGGTATGTTGAAGGAATTGAAAGGAAAAGAAAAAAAAGTTATTTAGTATTTTTCTTATTAAGTAAGTAAAATTAATGCTTAATAAATGAAGTTTAAAAAAGTCAAATAACGGCCCGAAAAGGCGATGCGTCACACCATCAGCGGCCGAGAAATATAATATTTACAGAAAAATATCATATTTACCATTGAAATACAAAAACTTTTCGGCGACCTCACTGAACCATCGACAATCGACAAATGTAATATTTACCAGGAAATACTGCATTTATTATGTGAATACAGCAATTCACTAGCGACTTTGTCGAACTGCCGATGGCCAAGAAGTACAGTACTAACCTGGTAATACTATATTACCGTGTGAATACGAAAATTCACAGACAACTTATACTGTGTTGCCATATAAATACAAAAAATGCATACAACAACGTACCTAAAAGAACTTGTAAATATTTTTTTTTTACCCGCAGATCTCAATAAAATGTGCCCTTTTTTTCCCTTACTTTCTTCATTTCTCAACAATTTTGCTTCAACTTCTGATCCTTGCTGCTTTAAATCACTCATCGACTTTTGCTGAAATTCCCGTTTCTACTGTACATTACGGATGTCATCCCCAAGCTCCATAATTATAAGCTTCTTCTCTTCGATTTCTAGTGCAACCATAATTTGGCAGCAGTAATTTTCTCCTTGATTAATCTCTTACATTTCTCTCAGCAAGCTGTGAAGAGAGTGAAATTAATGAGCTATTAAACTTGTGTTCCAATGATTCCACAAGCTGCATCAATTCCAATCCAAAAAAAATAACAAAAGTCCATTTTCTGGAAAACAAAAAACCAAAAAACAAAAAACAAAATGCCAAAACAATGTCAACAATCAAATCGACGATCAGACTGGACCTCAGCAAGTGGCAGCATAGAGGTTGACGGTGGAGAGGTGCTCACAACAACAAACAACGCCGTTTCGACTGAGATCTATCGATCAAGTGCCGTTTTAGATTGAAATCAGTTGACGACACGCGGTTGAGATGCAGTGGCTGAATCTTGGACGGACGAGATCGAGCACCAATGATCTTGATCTGGTCGGCAATGATGACGATGACGATGGCTTCAGCTCCAGCTTCTCCTTGATCATGACGGAGCAACAACGGTGACTAGTCGTTCTCGTCTAAGATTGTCTTCTTGTTGTCACCATGGAACTTCGTCGCCTTGAGTTCGTTTTGGGAAGAGACAAGATCATGGAAGAAGCAAGAGAGAGGGGAAGAGAGAGACCTCTGCATTTTCAAACATGGAAAGAGAGGAAAAGAAAGGAGAGAAACATGGGCGAAGAGAGAAAAAATGCCAGATTAGATTGTTGGGGTATTTTCGCTTTTTAGTTGCTTCAAAATCCTATTTGTTTAAAATCTGCTATTTTTTCTACTTTTTCAAATTATCTAACCTAATTTATTATTAGTATATGAAAATTTGACATTTTGTGCAATTTATATATATATATATATATGTATGTATGAATGTATATATACATATTTCAGTCCATATATGGTTTCTTTTTTAAACCTAGTTTGTTCTAAGTGAGGGAATACCTGGAGTAAAAAAGAAAAGAAAAAAAAAAGTGATTTTCCTTCCATTATGTGTTTATGCTTTTTTATGGGGCACGAAAAACGTCCTAAAAAGACACCTGAAAATGTCCCCCCAAGATATGCAATACATCTTAAAAGGACACCAAAAAACGTCCCAAAGGGACATGCTAACATACCCTGAAGGGACATACGAAATGTCCTTAATAGACATGAACAGAACATACAGACCTATTTCCCATAGCATACTCTAAGTTTATGACACAAGAATTTTTAACATTTTGTAATATATAAAAATTCAGTTAAAAAAATAGCATCTTTGTAAATATCCCTTAAAAATATAGGTTCACGGTTTTTTTTTTTTTTTTGCTCAAAAAAGTAGTTTCAAGTTTAATTTCCTAATATTTGCAAAAGTTTAACAAGTTTTCAAAGACTATTTCAATAAGTTCTCTAAATTTTCTGCCGGTGATAATTGTATTTCCTGTTAATCTTCAAATTGCACGTCTACAAACAGAGGACTATGTTCATTGTTTTTTTAAGATGAGACTTAATTAATGATATTGAAATATTCATATTTTTCTCTCCATTATTCGCTTATTCAAATTGCTCTATTATTTTCTTCCTCAAAAGTTCTACATCCCTAGCATTACTCTTAATATTATCAGTTAAGGGTCCAATGACTAAACCAGTATTCTCGCCGGAATCCCTATGTTGCCCGACATTCAAAAATGCAATACCTAACACGTTGCTTCCCGAGTAGGAAGCAAATCTTGATTGAAAAATACGAGAAATAATTCACAAAAGGCAGCAGAGAATATGGCAAATCTAAAAAGGCCTACATCATTTGGAACTCATCAGTCATCAGCAAATCGATAGCATATATCACCTCAACGAGTACTAGATGTTGAACCAAATGTCCTGTAGGTGCAAACACATGTTAAAATTATAAACTAAACAAGTTGATGTAAAGAAGATTGGAATTCTCGGCTCAAAACCGTTCTCCAAAGGCAGCAGACTTCCTATTCTAACCGAGTAGCTACTAGCTTCGCTGTAAGAGTAAAAAAAAAAATATATATGTATATATATGTGAGAGAGAGAGAGAGAGAGAGAGAGAGAGAGATTATCTTCCATCAGCCAAAATTAAAATGACTCCGATAGTTCTATTATCACACGCTACCATCGACGCAGTTAAAGCTTATTAAGGCCGACTAACCAACCAGAGGATCTCATAGACGGGATGTAGGGAAAAAGCTTCCACTAGAGAAGTAAATGGGACAACATGCTTTCCAAGTGCGTATATTGAGAAATGTATCCAGTGCTATTTTCACTTATAAAACTAATCCGATGTAGAAAGTAATGTTAATGATATACCTGTAATGTTATGGGGGAACTCAAATCTTTTAACTTCAAAGACAGCAGTCCAGAGGAGAAGTATATATATTTACATTTCTCAAGCGCCAAATTGTCACACGCTCCAATAGAAGCTGTCTCTTTGCATGCATACGTTCTGCTAATCATATATGATTCCTTTATTCAGCGAAAGATCAAAATTTCAAATATATGACACTTATTGCATAAGGAATAGGAAAATGTTAAAAGAATAAAGCTGAGCTGGGGAGTGCAACTTAATACACATCAGCAATATGAGACTCATTAAGAGCTTGTGTGCATCGAGCTTCTAGTAGTTTTTGCATTGCATCATGACATCTGGAAAATAGTCATAAACAATTATATCAGAGGCAACTTCTAGGTCTTTTACTATAAGTGAAATAATAAAAGGCGAGGCCCGGCAGATTCATTTGTGATACCTCCAAGGGAGATGATCAAGAAACATTGATGGTGACACAATAATATCTTTGAATCTCTCTCTGTTTGCAATATATGCTATGTACCCATTTTCTCCCTCTTTGAATCGCCGGTCTTTCCATAGGGAAATAGGGAAATTTCTAGATTGTGGGACAATATGAATTATGAGACCTGGCAAATACATCTCTGGGGGATTCCCAGCTGATACATTTTCAGACGTTGGAACAGTATCCATAAACTCGGATACAGGGTCGTCTGTATTAATTTTAGTGGCAAAAGGATTGGGGAATTCATCTGGTCCACTTTCAACAATAGCATCCTTTGTATCAGTTTCAGTGAAGAGGGAGAAGTCCTGATCATATTCCTCGCCCCCTACATGAAATAACCAATGTTTTTGTCAAACCACCTTAAGCCTTCCAATTTATACTCATCATTAGCATGTTCCTGACAAGCAAACTTGGGTTCTTTTTGAAAAACAAAATGCTTTTAGTCAGAACAAGAAAGTACCTCTTAAATCAAACAGACTGTGACTTCCACATGTGTGGTTGTTTAGATTTTGTGGTCTTATTGACCCAGAATGAGCATCCAAAGCTGGTTCCGTTACCTCTGTCCTATTTCTCTGACACTCACTAACATATAGAAAGCGGCGTGCGAGTCTGAAGATCATTGCAGTATCAGTTGTGGAATCTTGCGAAAGTGCTGTGATAGCAGCTGCTCGAAGTCTTAAAATTGACCCAACTGAAAGGCGGGAAGAGAATTCATTGTTCAAAACAATGCTGCAAAAGGGCAAAAATATCACTAACCATTAGCAAGGGGGACGGGGTGGGAGATTAAAAACAAACCATTCCATCAATTCTCTGGTATGCTTCTTTTTTGAAACAAGAAACTGTACATTGATGATCAAGAATACGAAGAAGAGCTATTCAAGTTTAGCTATTCTAACATAGCCATAAAAGAGGAAGCAATAGTTACCTGGTAACGAATTGAGAACAGGCTTCAGCTACAATTGAATCCACACAGGGAAGGGGTCCAAAAGCGTAAACATGTAAATTTGGGTATCTATTGTATAGCTGCATACAAGATTTTAGATAAAACATAAGTTGCTTGCTTAAGAAGCTTAGAACTACAGAAAAACTAACTGAAACCAGAAATTCATATCTCCTCAGCTCTTCAGTTCTACTAGTATCCAACTCTCCATTTGTTTGGATTGGTTAAAGCTTGATATTCACTCATGATTTGATGAGCTCACAAAATGTGATTTCAGCATGTCAAGGCCTCATACTGTCGTTTCTCTTTACTCGGAACTGAAGTACCATTCAACATTTAATGGCCTAATTTTTTCTTCTTTGATCCAATAAAAGAAAATAATGTAGTGGATACAACTGATATGCACGTAAGGTCTAAAGAGAACTAAACGTTTTAAAGTCAAGAAAATTTTTTTGATATTGCAGTGACACATAAAAATAAACTCTCTCTAACAACCTATGAAGCTCATGTAACGTAGACAAGGACATAGACCCCATAGCAACGAAGGAGAAAATATGTATACAATAATAATTACAAAAATTAAAAAAATATATATATTTTTTTATGGACTTGAATTTTCTTATTGTAAGAGATTCTTAATGTAAGAGAGAAACAGAAATATGGTACTGAGTACAAGGGAGAAAAAAACAATAGCCATATGCAAGAGTTACATACCCATCGCTCCAATATTCAAAAATCAGATTCTTCAATGATAGTTATAAAATATTCGGCAATGAGAGGACTAATTAATCCTTTAATAAGCATTCAAGGAGGACGAGATATTAAAGAAAAAGGAAAAATATACATACATATATATATACATACATACATATATATATATATATATATATATTTATCTTTAGAGTGGAAAATCCATACTCTAATTCCTAGCAATGTGGCAATGGCACCTCCAAGGGAATGGCCAACTATGCGAATACTATACCCCTCACACTCGCACCCTGCTCCCAGTAAAGAAGAAAGAAGGCCACCTGCATCAGATTCTGCAACTCCATTTACACCACGAATTATCCAAACATGAGAGGAAAAGTTTTTAACCCCAAAAGGAAAACCTTAAGTGCCTTAATAATTGAAAACCTGCTTAGCTAAAGAAAAGTTTAAAATCTTGGGACTTCATATGCACTTTTTTCCCATTTTCATATTCCCATAAAGTCTCAACATTGTACAAATTTTGTAATGTTAAATCATTCATTTATTGATGAATATCACCTAAATTAGGGTTTGCAGCATACCATTAATGTGAACACAGAAAACTGTATTTGAATTCTAGACTTCGAAAGTGAAAATAGCATAAAAACAATTGAAAGACTCGAAATTTAATTCTTCGAATTGACATTATAACACATGCACCCAAAATGTTACCCTTGCTTCTATAAGTAACTTGAGATTTGAAAATAATTACCATAATAATAAAAGGAAGAAAAAATGATACACTTACCATTATCTTCAGCATTTCCTTCAATTTGTGTGAACAGATTCCGCGCAGCTTTAACAATACCCGAGTGCCCATAGTGAGGGAATGTTGAAAGAACACTTTGCTTCAAGTCAGAGTAAACATAACTGCTACTGTACCTCACAGTACCATATTTTCACTTAATGGCCAAAAATTAATCAAAAGAAACAAACACCAAACAATTACACACACAAAGAAGCAACTAGAGCAACAGCACAACATAAATTTTCAAAGACAACTTTTTCTTTATTAACACGCACACAAGGAGAAAACAAAGAAAGGAAAAAACACTGCAATATTCTTTATTCACTTATAATTCAAACGGATAGAAGACAGCCATATGTAGGCTAGACCGAAAAATTAAAAAGGAAAAAAAATAAAAAAATAAGAAATAAAAAATAAAAAAAAGGAAAGGTAAAATACTATAACTCAAGGAATTACCATAACACAAGCAGGCGTAAAATAGACCCCTAACTAAATGCACCCTAACTCATCCACTCTCCCTCTCAAGCTGGGCGATATAAGTCGTACATACCGAGCTTGTCCACTAATTTTTCAAATAAGGGTCTAGGCAATCCTTTGGTCAAAACATCAGCTGCTTGTTCGGTTGTAGGAACATAAGACATGCAGGCAGTTCCTTCTTCGATCTTCTCTTTGATAAAGTATCGGTCTACCTCCACGTGTTTACTACTTCATGATGACAAGATTATGAGATATATTTATAGCTGCCTTATTATCACAATAGACACGCAACGGAAGTGTTACTCCAACTTTGAGTTCATCCAATAACAACTGCAACCACAATAACAACTGCAACCATAAAGTTTCACAAATTCCATGAGCCATTGATCGCATTTCTACTTCGGTACTGCTTCTTGCAACAACAAACTACTTCTTACTACTCCAAGTTACCGGATTACCCCATACAAGGGTACAATACCACGAAGTAGACCTCCTACCATCAATTACTCCAGCACAGTCAGCATCGGTGTACACCTCTACGCCTCTTTCCTCACCTTTTCTAAAAAACAGACCTCGCCTAGGTGTTCCTTCTAAATATTTTGGGATTCTATACACAGATTCCATATTTTCTTCAATAGGACCATCCATATATTGGCTACACGAGTAACAGCAAAAGCGGCATCAGATCTAATATGAGATAATTAGATGAGTCTCCCAACTAGACGCTAAAATCAACCTTTATCAACAGGATCACTGTCTGTCACTCCTTCTTTCCATTAGGCTCTACAGGAGTTTCAGTTGGTTTGCAATCCATCATCCCTGTTTCTTTCAACAGATCCAACACATACTTCTTTTGTTAGACCAAGATCCTAATCTTATTTCTGGCGATTTCCATTCCAAGAAAGTACCTCAGACTTTCCAAATCTTTGATTTGAAATTCTTTTGCCAGTTTCTCCTTTAGTCTTTCTCCTTCTTCAGGATTATCCCTAGTCAAGATAATATCATCAACATCTACAATGAGTATGGTGGTCTTATCATTCTTGTGCTGATAGAACAATGTGTGATCACCTCCGGCTTGCTTGTATCCCTGTTCCTTAATCACCTTAGGAAAACGATCGAACCAAGCATGTGATGATTGCTTAAGCCTGTATAGGGATTTCTTCAACTTGCAGACTTGATCACTCTTACCATCAAATCCAAGTTGCACCTCCATATAAGCTTCTTCTTCTAAGTCGTCGTTAAGGAATGTATTTTTCACATCAAGTTGTTGCAAGGCCAGTCTAAGTTGGCTGCTAGTGATAACTATACACAAACTGTATTGATCTTGGCAGCAAGAGCAAATGTTTATTGATAATCTATCCCATAGGTCTGAGTATAGCCTTTAGCCACCAAATGAGCATTGTATCTTTCGATAGATCCATCTGCCTTTTACTTAACCGTGAAGACCCACTTACATCCGACTGGAACTTTATCTCTTGGTTTTTTTACCACGTCCCACATATTGTTCTTTTTTCGAGCCCCCATTTCTTCTAAAACTGCTTGCCTCCATTCAGGCTTCTTCATAGCCCCTTGGATATCTCTAGGGATTTCCACACTGGCCAAGTTAGCCACCAATGCTCTCACAGAATGTGCTAGATGATCATATCCAACATAATGGGCCATCAGATGTCTCGTTTGGCTCTTCTTGTGTACATAATTTTGATTAAAAATTTGCAAGCCACTCTTTTTTATTTTATTATGTTCTTGCACTCTAGGTATTGGATTTTTGTGGTCAAAGGGAAGTTTTAACTAAGTGGAAACATCAAGGAGTTGACCTGTTGCTTGGTTTGGTGGGTCGGTGTCAAGTGAGCTAGGTTGGCCGAGAATTTGATAAGATTTGGCTACGATATGGGCTGATTGGATTCTGAAAAGTAAGGTTGATTGTTTACAGGATTATCAGTGGGAATATTTAGAGTTATTTTGGGAAAGACTTCAAGAATATCTCCATTTGAAATTGGGAAACTTTGAGGGTTCAAATTAGGAAAATCTGGTGGATTTACATCTGGAATGTTGGCTGGATTTTCCTCATGATTTCCTACTTTTGGGACGGATTTTGATGGGATACAATCATGATTTGAGATTCCTGAGGAGCAAAATCCCAAAAATATTCCCATGAATTAGGGACATGTGATCCTGACATTGAAGCCAGTTTTGATCTTCCGCAAAAATTGTCTTCCCAAAAATATTCCCATGAATTAGGGACATGCTCTCACAGCCGTCTGTACAGTCCGTACACTCGTCCGTGCATCATCGTCGACCTCGTGCAGTCGCCGTCCGTACAGTCATCCCCCGTACAATCCACACATTAGTCCATACATCCTCATCAGGACACCCCCTGGTGCAAGTCGCCATCCGTACAAGTCCGTACCCCCCGTTCCGTACAAGTTCGCGCATTGCCGTCCGTACGAGCCTGTGTAGTTGCCGATTGTCACGCGTCCATACAGACCGTACGCTCACATGGTGAAATTCGAAATGGCCACAAAAAAACTCAGTTCCTCCTCCACAACATCTGACGTCACCTCTCGTCAAAATTCTACTGTCTCCAATCCTAGTGGAATGTCAAACAGCAGCCAAATCCTCATTACAAGACAAACTCAATGGGAACAATTATCTCCAATGGTCCCGATCTGTGATGATGTTCATTTGTGGGAGAGGAAAAGATGATTATCTCACTAAAGAAGTTGCCATTCCAAAGAAGAATGATCCACAGTACAAGACTTGGAAGACCAACAATCACTTGGTAACGTCATGGTTAATAAATTCCATGAACAATGAGATAGGTGAGAATTTTCTTCTATATGGGACGGCAAAGGAGATTTGGGTGTAAGAGAGACATTCAAGTTCTGAAAATACCTCAGAACTTTTTGAGATCGAAGCCAAACTACACGATCTTCGACAAGATCTTACTGTCACCCAATATTTCAACACTCTCACCCACTATTGGCAACATCTCGACATTTCGAAGTCCATAATTGGAAGTGCCCTTAAGCACAGCCCTATACAGAAAGATTGTAGAGCAGAAACGGACATTCAAATTCCTTCTTGGTCTCAACAAAAACCTGGATAAAGTCCGAGGGAGAGTAATGGGAACCAAACCTCTTCCAAGTATTCGAGAAGCTTTTTTTGAAGTTCAGCGTGAACAAAGCAGAAAGAAGGTTATAATGGGATCCCAAAATTCCACTTCAGACCTTGAAGGACCTGCTCTTGCAGTACGAGGACCACCGCCAAGTAATAATGAAAATCGACAAAGGAAAGGGAGACCTTGGTGTGATCACTGCTACAAACCTAGACATCTCAGGGAGACTTGCTGGAAAATTCATGGCAAACCTGTTGATTGGAAGCCATTGAGATCAACCAATAACAGAGAAAACCGTGCCAACATTGCAGCCACCTCGGATGACAACTCAGCCTCAACTGAATCAAGTCCCTTCACAAAAAGAGCAACTTGAGGTTCTGCAAAAACTTATCAGCCCAAATGCAGTCTTTGGTTCTCAGTCTCAATCGAGTAACTCTGTGTCTAGAACTAGCATGTTAGCATAAGAAGGTAATTCCTCATTGGCCCTTATGGTTGACAAATGGCACACAAAACCATGGATTACTGATTCAGGAGCATAAGATCACATGACAGAAGATGCAACAGCATTTTACAAATACAGTCCATGCAATGGAGACTCTATAGTCCGAATTGCTGATGGTATATTATCCAAAGTTGAGGGAATTGGTTCAGTCAAAATTACCAAGGATCTGACCCTAAATTCCGTTCTTCATGTTCCCAGTTTGGATTGTTATTTACTTTCCATTAGTAAATTGACTCGTGATCTGAATTGTGTAACTAAGTTTTTCCCAAACTTGTGTGAATTTCAGGAATTGGATTCGGGGAAGACGATTGGCAGTGCTGAGATGTGTTCGGGACTCTATCTCCTCAAGGACTATTATACTCCTCTAAGAAGACAAGCTCAAACTGCAAGTGGTCTCTCTTTTAAAAGTCAGTCTATTTTAAATTCCTATGTCAATAAACATAATAAAATTATGTTGTGGCACTATCGTCTTGGTCACCCTAATTTTATGTATTTCGAAAAACTTTTTCCTTCAATGTTCATCAATAAAAATCCGAAACATCTCAAATGTGAAATCTATCAATTCCCTGAGCATACTCGTAATACCTATCCTAGTCTTTCATACAAACCATCTCGCCCATTTGCCATGATTCATAGTGATATGTGGGGTCCCTCTAAAGTGAAAAATATAACAGGAACTCGATGGTTCGTATCATTTGTTGATGATCTCACTAGGCTGACCTAGATATTCCTCATGAAAGAAAAATCAGAAATAGATCAAATTTTTCAAAACTTCAACAACATGATACAAACACAATTCCAAACCAAGATTCAAGTCTTAAAAACTGACAACGTCAAAGAATACTTCAAATCTGTTTTGGGTACTTATCTCCTAGGACAAGGCATAATTCACTTAAGTTCTTGTGTTGATACTCCTCAACAAAACAAGGTATCATAAAGGAAAAATAGACATTTACTTGAGGTTGTCTGATCTCTCATGTTTTCCACACATGTTCTAAAATTTTTCTGGGGAGAAGTCCTTACATCCACATATCTCATCAATAGAATGCCCCCCAAAGTTCTCAAATTTCAAACTCCCTATCAAGCCTTCCTCCAACACTTTCCTCATACTAAACTCATCTCATCATTAGATCCAAAAGTGTTTGGGTGCTCAGCATTTGTTTATGTACACCAGCAAAACCGCAGCAAACTAGATCCAAAATCCATCAAGTGTATCTTTCTTGGGTATTCCTCGAAAATTCTACAACTCAATGGATGTAACCTTCTTTGAACAGCAATCTTACTACCACAAAACTGAAATTCAAGGGGAGAACATAAGGGAATATCAGCTTTGGGAGCCTCATCCTAGTAATTCAATCCAACCTCTTGATCCTCCACAGTCCACTGTCGAGTCATTTTTTCAGCCTGAGCCAATCATCCATCCTCTCACCCCTACTCATATACAAATAGAGAGTCAGTCACCACAAACACCAGTTTCATCCGTTCCCAATCAACCTAAATCACTACAGACTGAGAATAAGGAGCTTCATGTCTACGTTAAGCCTGTGACAGGAATGGAACTCTCAACCCCTCTTACACTTGTCCAAGAGCCCGAACCAAGTCTAAAACCTATTCAAATTCACTCAGGTAAGGGAAATTCTAATCCCGTATTGAAGAATATGAAAAATGAAAAAATGAAATAAACCTAATATTGCAGAGTATGGAAGATGAAATGAACCTCTTCTTATTTTTCTAAAAAGTTATACTTTACAAAATGTTAAATGATGATATATATTTTCCACGGCTAGGCTAAGAAAGGGAAAATCTATGCTAATTATTCCCATAATTCCAGGGTTATCAATAAAAGGATTCTAAACACTAATTTAGCTTATTCTAAGCATTAATTAGTCCTAGCAATCAGGAATACTAATTACAAAAAATTCTAATTATTCTTATTACAATTACAGCTGTATTTTCCCACACTCCCCCTCAAGCTAGAGAATAGGTGTCTTCCATTCCCAGCTTGGAAATGATTTCATTAAATGCTGCACTATTGAGTCCCTTAGTCAATACATCTGCCAGTTGATTTCCAGAAGATATGTAGGGTGTGCAAATTAGACCACTTTCCAATTTTTCCTTGATAAAGTGTCTATCTATCTCAATGTGTTTTGTTCTATCATGCTGAACCGGATTGTGAGCTATGTTAATTGCTGATTTGTTGTCACAATAGAGCTTCATAGGTCCTTCCCACTTGATCTTCAAGTCATCCAAAATGATCTTCAGCCATAGTAGTTCACATATGCCTTGAGCCATTGCTCTGAATTCTGATTCAGCACTGAATCTTGCCACCACATTTTGTTTTTTGCTCTTCCTTGTTACCAAATTACCACCAAGAAAGGTACAGTAGCCGGAGGTAGACCTTCTATCAATAGGGGATCCCGCATAATCCGCATCTGTATAAGCTTCTAGAGTAAGTCCATCATTTCTTTTGAATAAAATTCCTTTGCCTGGGCTGCTCTTTAAGTAGCGAAGAACTCTAAATGCTGCTTGTAGATGTGCTTATCTTGGATCATGCATAAACTGACTGATCACACTCACTGAGTAAGCAATGTCAGGACGAGTATGAGCCAAATAGATGAGTTTTCCCACCAAACGTTGATACATCTCTTTGTCCACAACCGGATCTCCTTTAGCTTCTCCAAGTTTGTGATTTGGCTCTATCGGATTAGAGACTGGTTTACAAGCAAGCATTCCTGTTTCTTTCAATAAATCTGTTACATACTTCTGCTGTGAAATAAAGATCCCCTGCCTTGAGTATGCCACTTCGATGCCAAGAAAGTATTTCAGTCTCCCAAGCTCCTTTATTTCAAATTCTCGAATTAGGCACTGTTTCAAGATTTCCTTCTCCTTTTCATCATTCCCTGTAACAATTATGTCATCAACATACACCAATAGTGCTGTTACTCCCCCTGAATTAGAGTGTTTGATGAATAGTGTGTGGTCTCCTTGGCTTTGTCTGTAACCCGTGTCCTTCATCACCTTAGCAAATCTCCCAAACCAGGCTCTAGGAGATTGCTTTAGTCCATATAAGGCCTTTTTCAGTCTACAAACCTTATTAACAGTCCCTTTTTCTTTGAATCCTGGTGGAAACTCCATATAAATTTCCTCTTCCAAGTCTCCATGCAAGAATGCGTTCTTCACATCATATTGTTGAAGTTCCCAATTAAAAAGAGCTACTAATGACAATAATACTCATACTGTATTCATTTTTGCAACTGGTGCAAATGTCTCCTGATAATCAACTCCATACGTCTGAGTATAGCCTTTGGCCACCAATCTTGCCTTGTATCTTTCAAGCGAACCATCAGCTTTATCTTTTAAAGTGAACACCCACTTGCAGCCAACCACATTCTTCCCTTTTGGTTGATCAACAATCTCCCATGTTTTATTTTTCTCCAACGCACACATTTCTTTTCTCATAGCATCTCTCCATTCACTTTTAGATGATGCCTCAGATAGGGTTTTTGGAATTGACACAGTGTTGAGACTCACAAGAAAATTTCTATGTGATGGTGAAAAACGCCTAAGAGACACATAGTGGGATAATGGATACAAGAGTCGATTTCTGCACTCTCTAGTACCTTTCCTTATAGCAATAGGCAAATCAAAATCATTTGTATATGTTTCAATGGGAGATGTATGTGAAGAAGAAATTGGACTCACCATGTCTTCATGAGCAGAACTTGGATTGGATTCTTGGACTTGCATTGGATCTGAAATAGTCTCTCTCCTTGAATACACCTGTGGAAATCTAAAAGAGTCATAGATTGGTTCAGATTTTGAATTTTGTTCTTGAACAGGCACGGGATAGTCAGACTCTTGGACAGGCACGGGTTGAACAGATTCTTGGACAGGTACAGATTGAACAGACTCCTGGGTAGGCAATTGTACAGACTCTGGAACAGATACAGGCACAAATTGAACAGATTTTGGAGATGTGAGTGATAGGTTAAGAAAGTTTAGGTCTTTTTCTTCCGTTGATGATATCTCCCCCTGAAGATAAGGTTTGAAAAAGTAGGGTTTGGTTTCATCAAAAGTAACATCTTTGGTTATGTAGAGCCTTTTTGAGAGAGGATTGTAACACTTGTATCCCTTTTGAGTGGAAGAATAACCAATGAAAACACACTTAACTGCCCGAGGATCCAGTTTTCCTCTATTCTAACTATGTACGTGAACAAAGGAGGTACATCCAAATATTTTAGGTGTAAGACCATTAGAAGTTCGGATGTGTGGATAAAAATGTACCAGTAACTGCATGGGAGTCTTAAAACCCAATATTCTTGACGGTAATCTATTAATCATGTATGTAGCAGTAAGGACAGCCTCTCCCCAATAGGTTTTAGGAACATTAGCATGAAATAATAGTGCTCGGGTAGAATTGAGTAAATGGCCATTTTTCCTCTCAGAAACTCCATTTTGTTGGGGTGTGTTTACACAAGATGACTCAT